>CAJHUC010000426.1:0-178762 GCA_905146915.1 Ostreobium quekettii | reverse complement strand
TGACGCTCGGTGGACGAGGATGTCGGGGGGGTCATCGGCTGGGGGGTCGTCCGTTGGGGAGCGGGTGCGCACTCAGGGGTGGGTGGAGGAGGCGCCGGGGCAGGCGGCGCCACCGGGTGAGGCGCCGAGATGTTCCCTGGCCCCCGTGCAGAGGCCTTGTTCACCGACCGGCGGTGCGGGCTTTCCGGGGGCGGGGGCCGGTGGGGTGGCCCGCGTGGCGGTGGAGCGGGGCGGTCGACCGGATGGTGGAGTGGTCCAAGAGGGGGGGCCTTGGCGCCCGTGGGCAGCCCCAGTCTCCTTGACAACTTCATGGAGGCGTTCCGGAGGGCCCCCCGTCGCCCCTCCCTCCCGGGGGGGGTGGAGCTGCGGTGGGATGCCCCCGACCAGCCTTGGCCCAAGCATGCACCATGCCGGCCGCCGGGCCGCCTCTTGGAGGGAGAACGGGCGGCCCGGGTTAGCCGTTCGGAGGGGCGGGGGAGGGAGCGTGGCATTGGGAGGGGGGGTGCGGATTGGGGCGAGGGGGAAGGCGCCGGGGGGTGGGGTGGCCTGTCAGGCGGGGGTGGGCACAGGGGGCGGCGCGGTGGATGGTAGAGGTGGCGGGGGTGACGTTGAGGAGTGGGGTCGTTGGGGGTGTGGGGGGGATGGGAAGCGGCACCCGTATTGTACTTGTTTTTTGTAAAAACGTTGTTGGGGTGGTCGTTCGGAGCGCAAGGACTGGTGTCGTGAGCGCTCTCGGAAATACCGATTTTGCGCACAAATTCCAGTGTTTTCCGACGGCCAATCTTGAGCACAACCGTTATGCCCAAAAAAGCACATAATCGCAATGTTGCGCACAAGTGCACCCTTTCAGACCTTACCGACATTTTGCACGAAAGCTTGTTTATAGCGTAGGCATGACTTTGACGCAACTAACAAGGATGTACCAGTTGCCTACTATGGCAAGCGATGTCAGTGGCGATGTAAAAGTTATGAAGCCTATTAGACATTCAGCCAAAATGCGGGCCCAACGAAATTAGAAATATGGGTGGTATTGAAACCGTTTGAATTTATTGCATGGGAATTTTTGGGGCCCATGCACACCAGTGGGTGATGACCAGTATCTGCTAGTCGTTGTAGACTATGCAACATGGTGGTGTGAAGTGACACCAGTTGCAGCTGCAGATCACCATCACGTGATGACCACATTGAGTGCAATGTGTGCCCGATTTGGCAACCCCATAATCTGCATTCCTTACCGCAAAATGGCAGTTAAAGAGCAATATCTTCGGCAGATGGCGCCTGATGGCACGGGTTTATTCACTAGCTTACTCATCCAAAAGCAATGGGCAGGTTGAGCGTATGAACCATGAGCTGTTGTCAACTAGAGGTGGCCACCCGGATCCGTTAATAGCGGACAAAGGTTAATTTCCGTTAATTTTCCGTTAATTAACGGAAAATAACAAAAAAAGACAAAAATTAACCAAAAATTAGCGGATTTTTGGATTTTTTGGGGATTTTTGGGTTTTAGTCATACTTATAGTTTATGGAATTCGCTATTAGAGAGTATGTTTGTATTTTCTTCCAACCTATGCATACTAGATTTTCAACTAGCCGCAGTTGTTGTGATTTTTTGGGTTTTTTTTCATTTTTTTTGGATTTTTTTCGTTTTTTCTGAATTTTTCTCCCTTTTTCTTTAACGAAATTTAACGGACAGCGGACAAAAATTAACGAACCGGATTTAACGGACCGGATGGCACCTTTGAGTGGCCACCTCTATTGTCAACACCGATCCAATGGATTGCTTGAGGAGGCTGACCGATGGAAAGAGTGAGTTGTGGATACATGAGCTAGGGTGAGCAACTCTGGCCGTCAACTCTCGGATTGTTGAGTCAATGAAGTGCTCGCCTTTCGAAGCTTTAATGGGACATACACCAAAGCGAATACATGAGGTCACAGTAACAATGCTCAGAGTAGAATCGTTGGTGGAAGGCTGGAGAGAACCGGAGGCTAAAGAATAGTAGCAGAGAATTGACGAACTACAGTTGCGCCGTGATGGGATTGATGCAAGTCGAGCAGCTGTGATGAGCGGAAAGGAAGAAACCCACCAAGAAGGTGTGCAAAGTTCAGCTCCAGTCTATTCAAAACGTATGGTAGTGCAACACGGTGAAGCTTAAAAAGCATGGCTGGAAATTGGACGCCCATGGGCTTGGACCATATCACATTTCGCATCGCCTCTCTGATCAGATATTCAAGATTGACCGGAAGGAGTGAGGTGCTGATTCAAAAGAAGTGCATATTGATCGCCTTGAGGAGTTCATCGAAAAGAAGATGTAAAATAACAGTGATGGCAAGACCGCAACGATATGTGTGAACAACGTGCATGCAAGAATTTCACATCAATTTGATCATTGCAGTAAAGCATTTGCAAAGATCTGTGCCCATACATGGTATGACCCTTTATGGTATGCACAGTGGAAGGAGACATGCACAAACGGCAAATCCAGGAACAGCAGATCGCACACCCAGGGGCAATGTTCCCCTCACATGGACACAGAGTCTCCTCCCCAAAGGGAGTCTAACCGCCTGACCTTTCGGTCCCACACTTGACATGCGAGGCGGCCTGCTCGATGCGTCGGTCGCAAGGTCAAGAAATCTTACAGATGGGGGCGGCTACACTGCACACCCCCACCTTTTTATACAACTTCATTCGAGAGTCCATGCAACAAGAACAAGGGACACTCCAAAGGCCTATTCCAATGGGCTTATCAACCCCAAAGGGCCAGTTCCCTCAAATCAAACTAGGCTCTGTGGGTAACCCAAAAGTTCGGCCGCCCATTGCCCCCTTGGCATACCCCCAGCCCCGCTCCAAGGGCCCCATATCATACAACCAATCCCACAAATCACTGCAATATACTAGTACAAAAAATCCTTTCACAACAAAATCATAATAAAGTTGATATCTATTGAAAGGGCCATTCCCACAGCACTACCACATGCAGACTTTTGATGTCCTGTCAGCTCAATTTGGTGGATGCTCTAGTTGTCCAATTCCCGCTCCAACTATCACATCACCAGAATCTGTCCGTGTGCTCTTCTTCCGCTCCCACTGGAATCGTCCATGCTTCTCTACAGGGCGAGGAGGCTCCTGCTCAACGTCCAGCTTGGTCTTGTGCCCTTGCAGCCACCTTTGCACCTCGACCTTTATCATATCAAATTTCCACTGAGCTTGCATGACTTGCGCCCGTGTGTTCCAACCCTCGATGGCTTTTTGAAGAGTGGGTGAAACCATGTTGCACTTAGGCGGTCCTGGGGGCAGCTTGGTTAGAATCCGGTGCTCCTCCACCAATGCACCCAATGGCACGTCCTTCAGATATGCCTCATCCAAACTCTGCACATTGAGGCGCTTGTGGAAGAAATCTCCCATGATCTGCTATTGAAAGTTTTACCTGAATTTCATCCTCCACAATCTCCAGTGCATGCCATACCACTGGTTTGTTGTCTATGCGATGCAGCTCGGAAACTTCTATATCCCTCTGAGATGTGTCCCATGTGGGCTTCAACCCAGAATAGCACATGGTTTTGAAATGCAGGACCACCTCTAACTGCACCGCAACCGACAACGCTCCCATCTCAAGCGAGGCCTGGAAAGCCACTCCCGCCTGCTTCACCGTATCGAAGATACGGTAGCCATCACTCAGGGAGGCTTCCCACATTTCCATGAGTGCGCGCTGGAGATTGTTGGTGTGCTTTTAGACTTGGTCCACCATCACCTCTCCTCGCTCGTTGGTCAAGGACGCTTGGACCCCCAGCATAGCAACATGAGTAGCTTGGAATTGCTCTAGCTACTCATAAAATTCCTTGACCTCATTCAAGCCCAGGAGGGCCCGCGCCTTGTGCCACTCTAGGATCTGGTCTAGGCTAGCCGGAGCGCCCTCGCCAGTCAAGAAGCAGGCCATCTTCAGCAGTGGTTCGTTGGCTGGAGGGCTCTCACGTGCACTGCATTTTCAGCATAGCTACTCTCATACGGTGCCTACATGTCCGCCCCTCTCAAATGGCTGCGCATGGCTCATAAGTCAAATCAATCTATTTTTACCCAATTGGATCGCCATGTTCCCTATGGCCCCCAAACTGCAAGTGAAAGTATCTTTAAAATGCTCAGTTCTTCTCCAAATCTCCTCTAGAGGTGGCCACTCAGAGGTGCCATCCGGTCCGTTAAATCCGGTTCGTTAATTTTTATCAGCTGTTCGTTAAATTTTGTTAAAGAAAAAGGGAGAAAAATTCAGAAAAAACGAAAAAAATCCAAAAAAATCGAAAAAAACCCCAAAAAATCACAACAACTGCGGCTAGTTGAAAGTCTAGTATGCATAGGTTGAAATAAAATACAAACATACTCTCTAATAGCGAATTCCATAAGCTATAAGTATGAAAAACCCCCAAAAATCCCCAAAAAATCCAAAAATCCGCTAATTTTTGGGTAATTTTTGTCTTTTTTCGTTATTTTCCGTTAATTAATGGAAAATTAACGGAAATTAACCTCTGTCAGCTATTAACGGATCCGGGTGGCCACCTCTAATCTCCTCACCAAAGTACCAATCAATTGCTCAAGAAATTTCCTATCCATTGATATTCTAAACACTCCTTAATGACCATTCTACACCTATGATGACCACCCAAGAAGTTTACTCCTAGGCACGCTATCATCCGTGCCTCGCACGGTCGGCCTAACATATAGGCTGGTTTGACAATGCCCAATATTGCCAGCGATGTCCCTGATATGTCATCGCCCCTGTCCGCACCCGCATCCCCTCTGAATCATCCACCCGAGCCGACTCCGAACTCCGTGCCCGACACTCCCTGTCATCTCCGTGACCCCACCCAAGGTTCCGGGTCAGCATATTTCTCTTCCCCGGGCTCTGCCGCAAACCATCACCGGTCAGATCAGCAGTTAGTCCCTACTCCATAAGCCCAATAGCTCGGATTGCCCGAGACGGCCTTGCGTGCTTCATGCGAACATTCAGGCCATCGAGACCCTCCGGCCTGGGTCCTGGCCATCTGGAGTGAGGGCAAAAGCACACAGCTCCTTCCAAATGAAAACCACATAGGCAGAAAGAAAGGCCAAGGGGAGGCGGTTCGATTCCCCTAGCAGGAAAAAACCAGACCTACATGGACGTGATCTGCCATCATGTGCGTGGGCTCCCCCATCGCCGGTCCATGTTTAGAAACAGAACCGCCCAAGATGGCACTGGGCATTGCTCTGGTTTCGCACCACAGGGCCCCTCCTTCCCAGCCCCTAAGTTGATCGCAACCGTCGCTAGACAGAGGACATGTCCCGTGTTGTGTCACAGGGACCAGCGCTACCGGAGGTGGCACGGAGGTCTCGGGGGGTGTGGTGGCTTCGCATGTGCTTCGGTGTCTGAGATGCTTAGCTCTGCGGGGTTATGTGATAGCGCCCTGGATGTGGTCATCTTTTCTGGGCCCTGCTACCATAGTTGGTAGGCCGATACTATCCAGTAGGTCCCTTGCCCATACGATTCCTTCTCAGGGCCCACTCCTCCACTAGCCAAGGCTCCCCCGTACTAGAGTCCCTTGCCAGGGCATTCCAGGCCTCATGGGGCACCAGCATTTCGCAATTGAGGGTCGCATTATTAAGTGATAATGCTCTTATTATTGGTGACCCACGCATGTTCGGGTTGCCAATTAACGGGATTCATCAAACAATTATTGCATTAATGATATCACTCAGCTGGCGACCCATGAGGTGTAGATATAGTGCAGAGGGTGTGTCGACATCCTCAGCACCTTTACCTTGTTGATCATAATCAAATTCCAGCGCAAGGCACCCAAAATGCAGGGAGATAACAATGGCGCCAAAGATAGATGATGGATACTGCATCATACGCCCAAAGAGTTCATTGAGGTACTATAAAGATGCTGAGCACAACGTCAATACTTGGTCATGCATCACACGGAGACACATGAGTCAAAGATGCTTGAAAACATCTTGGAGCACTGAGGAGCACTCAGGTTGCTATTGGATACGTGCATTTGCTTAGGGGCTGCCCGCCTGGCAGCCTACCGTGGACCACGGGTGAGACGGAGCCATGAGGGGCGCGTGGAGGCACCATGTGGTAGTTTGATAGGAATATGCCCCGTGGGCCATTATGGATTTGGTGACCGCAGGAAGTGTGGCTGCTTGATGGGAATGTAGCCCTTGGGGCATCACGTGGTGGCTGATTGTGGGCAGTGGGGCGTCCTGGGTTGAGTTGTGGTGAAGCGGCAGGCGTGGCAGAAAGGTTCCGGGTATCAAAAGAGCATCTCTTTGGAATTTTGCCAGAGGGGTGCGGACAACGCTGGGGGAGTCTCCATTATTGCACCCAGTATGGCAGCTGCAGGAACGGTTGTGCAGCGTTCGCGTGTGCCTCTCGTGGCAATCTAGGCACTCAGCCTGGCTGCCTAACTCCCCTGGCCGTGTGCACAACGTTCGCCACGGCCTGAGCGCAATAGTGCTCGACCTTTTCAAAGGTCGCGGCCAGTCTGGGCCTTGTTTTCAAGGCGTTTCCTTGCCATTCGAGACCAGCACCTCTAGCGTCGTCTAGTTGCCGACCAGAACGCGCCAAGCCTCGTCTTTGCACAGCCTTGTCGAGGCGGAGAGAAGCGTGTCCTGTGTCATACACCCACGTGCTGTGGACAAGGCAGCCCTGACCCGTGGACCTGACCTCCGTTTTGACTTGGTCGACTGTTGAGATGCAGTTGCGACCGGTTGCGGCGCTCAGAGCGGCAGCTGTGAGAGATTCTACAAGCGTATTTACATGGCTGGCTGGCAGTTGGACGTTTGCTACCCGCTTCAAGCTTGCCCTTACCGTCGCCTCTGTTTAGTTGGTCATGTCGGCGTGCAAAGCAGTTCTTCGTAAAGAGCCAGTTCGCGCGAGGGGCAAAGCTTGTTCGTTGAGTGCACCCTCAACTGATGTGGTGCTGAGGCTGTCGACATGGCTCAACTGCCCGTTTGAGGGTGACTTTACTGCGCGATCTCCGGGGACGATGGCCAGAAAGGACCACTGTTCTTTGCATGCTATGAAAAGGGCTGAACGGTATTTGACTTTTGTAACATTATGGATTCGATAATATGCTGAGATGTCGAGGTTGAAGTGAACTGAGATGATGATGTATCAAATTGCACATGAAAATCGCGACGAGGGCATTGGCGATTGAGAGTACTGGGGCTGTATGTTGTAATTAGAACTGATTGAGTACTATTGACAACTGATTGTATAAAGAGATGATGAGGCATTAGGATTTTCATCAAGGACGTTGATGAATGGACTGAATATAAGGGACAGAACTCTTGTTGTCCCTTTGCCTCGGCTGTAAACCGTTGCCGTGGACTCGAGCGTACGATTCCCGTTCAGGGATCGCCACCCCTCGATCCTGCCTGCCTTCGTCATCATCACCTCCTAATGCGTCCAATTATTAATAACACTCGATCAGTTCGCAATGCAGCAACGCATACAGCATTTCATTAAAATGCGACTGCGGCCACCAAATTCGATCGGCGGATGAATGCACACAGTCCGACGTCCAACGGTCTGTCACCCCGCCTCCCGCCTCGTCACAGATGCATCCACACCTTCCGCGGCGGAACCTTGTTTCGCTGTCGGCTCGCATACCCCACCGCTCCACCGCCCTCCCAGTACGGCTATCCTCTGCGCTGTCACCTCAGCCCCGCCATCCTCCACTGCCATCGCTCGCCAACCCGCCCCTGCCCCCCGCGGAAGCCCAGCCCCTGCCGCCCACAGGGCCCACCAGAGCCGCGACACAGTCCCCATCCGAGGAAACACGCGCCGAGGGTGCTGCCCGACGGTGGAGCCATGCCCGCCAGGAACGGCCGGCAGGAGGAGGACTGGAGTTCGGGCCTGTTCGCCTGCTTCGACGACGCCGGCCTGTGTGAGTAAACTGCCCCCCACCCTCCCGCTTGTAGCGCAAGATCGGAGTGAAAATGAATGGTGCGGGCCACGGGGCCCCATTGTGTCGAGATCGTGGCGGTTTGGCCTGGAAGGGGTGTGGGGTAAATTTGACGTCCGGATCTGGCCGTTCGCGTTCTGATGGTGGATCATGTGGCACGCGGCAGGCATCTGGGGCCTGCTCTTCCCGGCGTGCCTCTACGCCGACAACGTGGCCTTCATCTCGAAGCGCCAGAAACAGGGCGCGCCGCAGAGCGCGGGCACCGGCTGGTGCTGCCCCTGCCTGACGTACTGCCTGTGCTTCTACTGCTCCTGCTGTGAGTGCCGGCGGCCCCCGCGGGATCGCCACACATGATCGTCGCCATGCGGTCAGTCGGGGCCCATGTCGACGGCCCGATGTTCCCAGTCCGCTGGCCGCGTTGTGACTGCTGTGATTGGATCTTTGCCACCGCACGGCGACTGGGCGCCGGCGCCACGCTTCCGGAACCGTGCCATTGCGCGTCGTCCTCCGGTGAATCGTTGGGTGGTGTTTTGGGGCCAGGCATAGCCGGCCTGTACAGGAACGACCTGCGGAGGAAGTACAGGCTTATGCAGGAGCCTTGCGGGGACTGCACCGTGCACCTGTGCTGCTCCCCGTGCGGCCTGTGCCAGGAGGCGCGAGAAATCAAGGTGAGCGGGCGTGGGCGCCCGCCGGGACCCTTGTGACGGGCTGCGCCGCTGACCCAGGAAATGCCGAGACTCGCAATCCACCGCGGCACAAGTAGGGGGCCGCGTTGCAGAATTTGCCCCCGCGGGGCGTTCAGCGCAGGTCGTGTGCGTGCAATGTATTGGGTGGGGGACGTCTTGCTGTCGACGTCCTTTTTGGGGGACGCCCAGCGGCCTCCCTCCCCGGGCTTGTCCTACACCTCAATTCTCGTCAAAGATGGACACCGTTGGCCCCTTGCAACAAATCAGTTTGGGGGTGGCATTGTGTCCAAAGTGGTGGGGCGACAAAGTATCGAGTCCTGCACCCACTCTGAGGGAAAGGTGTGTAGGGTTAATGGTGTTGAAAGCACACAATTGCCACCACTCCGCAGTGAGTGTTTGGCAAAGCACCTCCACACAACTGAGGAGCTCCAGCCATGGCGAGTAGAATTTGGGTGAATCTGCTGGACAGTCTGCCAAGTGGAAGTGCGCTGCAATCCTGCTTGATAGAAATCTGGCGTACCATACTGTTGGGGTGGCAGGCACTATCGTTGCGTTCTGCCAAACGCCATTCTGATGCACACCAGCGTGGACTCCCAAGTGTGATGCAGTGGTTTGAAAAAGGAAGCAGAAAATCTCAAGTGCTTACGTACCATAATATTTTGTGTTGTGGCAGTTTCAGGAAGCATGGAGGATGAATGCAATGAGCAACACAAGAATATAGATATATTGCCGGTTGGCTATGCGTCCCACTGCCTTGGCCTGGGCAAAGACTGAATTCCCAAGGCATTCCCAGGTGCATTTCTGATCTGCGTATTGCAAGGGATGACAGCAAACAACAGCTCTGTGGTTGCTTGGCTGCATCGGTGTCTTGGTGGACAGCTCAACGTACTTTCTGTGCAGAGGACACTGACTGTTGGGGATTCAAGTCGCTGTGGATCCATGAGGCACATTTCGAACAGAGGGCACTGTTTCGATTGTGAGGATCGCTCAGGAGGGATCCCCAAGCTGATGCAGGGATATGATGGTGTGCTCATCGCCCTTGGACGGCAGTCCATTGCACCAATTTTCTGCAACATGCATTCATGTTGTTTGCCCAGCTGGGCCCCAGGCAGAAGTAGACAGACACGCAGCAAGCATGCGCATTGCAGGTTGTTTCAATTTAACCTCAAGACAAGACAGCAGTTCCATGGTGTTTTCCAGTTCTGGCGCTGATGGGGCTCCTGCATACACGTCAGCAATGGCCCTTTGTGCTTAGAACATGGGTGTTTCACAGCTTCAGGGCTGTGTGGTGCACCTTCCCTGCTTGTGCCTTTGCTGTTGGGAGCTGTTCTTGGTGCACACCGCAGAGGGTTGGAGTACTTGCCACAGCTCCTTAATGGTGGCCATCACACCTGCACAATTCTGCAGGTGGTAACAGTGCCTTTGTTGCCGCCCAGCAACAACAGTATTGTGACAATCTTTGCAAGTCATTGCTTGACAATGTACAGTCCCCAACCGCTTCATTGTTGCCAGTGGCCTGTTCCCCTACTTCTCATTGGCTGGGGCAGCTCACATTTGACGAGATGTTATCCGACCCTGTAGCACTGTTCTTGGAAACAAGCAATGTAAAGTAGCAACAAAGGCGCAGCTTGTATATCAAAGGTTGGTTCTGCACAGTCCGTTGTGCAAGTCCATCGTACTCGTTACAACGCAATTCGTTTCTTTTGGTCCTCCTTTTAGCTTTGGACCTGTTCATTCTTAGTTTGGTCTTTAGGCGACTGATCCCATTCATGATCTGGAGAAAAGTTTCCTTGAATTAGCCTGCACAACACACATCGTTCACGTTTTCTGCGGTTGACGTAAACCTCTTGGACGAGTGTGCTGTTCCCAGCATTTGCGTGATACGCTTCCATGGTGCTTTGGGATTTCACGTTCCTCCCGCAAGCACCTATCTTTCGTCGTCGCCATTAGTGCACCATGTAAGTAGCTCTCTGTGTGTCTTGATTCGGTGGTGCGTAATATTTTGGATATTTGCATGACACACACGGTGCATGGCAACGACATGCTGATCACCACAGTTGGGAGGTCTTGTTTCAGATAAGAACAATGCCCAGAGAGTCGCCCCTCTCTTTCAAGAACATAACAATTTGTGCGCAAGTTGATATTGTCCACAACATCGTATGCGATGCTCGAGGCCGCCAGAAGCTTCTGTGGCTTGGTTCCTGAGATGGAAACCAACGCCGCTGACTGCCTCACTGAGGAGATCAGCGAACAGCATACCATAAACAGGGGCGCCGTGGTGCAACCTCCTTTGGAGGCTACGTCTTCCGTCATCTTAACAACTGCACATATCTTGACACACTAGAGTGGGTTTGCGCTGTTGCAGCTCTCCAGGAAACCAGACTGCAGGCATGAAGGCATGCAGTTCTTTGCATGAATTTGTTAATGGTTGCGAATTCGAGGCTTGCAAAGGTGAGTGGCTGTCCGCTTCAATCACCACAACCTCCCCACCGGAATGCCTCCACCTCCATGCAAAACTGTGCACAGCCCCCAGCGGGCTTGTTCCTCATTGCAAATCCCAGCAGCACATTTCAGAGCCAGAAAGAATTTAAAGAATATGGGAAATCAAATCAACAATCCTGCAGTCCCTAAAGAGCTCTGTGACGCTGCCACATCAGCCTGTGCCCCATGGGACTGCCGCATGCAGTTCAGTCGTGGAACACCCCCTGTAGCGCCCACTTGGCCCCAAACCCCACTGCGCAGCACGCCACCTGCATCACCAACACCCTCACACACAGCGCCTCCTCGCCGCAGGGCCCCATCAAATGCAACACCAGGTTGATGAGGTTCCAGTTCGGTGTGGCGTGCAGCAGGCCTGTGCGCGGGTCCAGACGCGGCAGCCTGTGCCGCGGGCAGGGCACGATCTTCAGCAGCTGGGGCAGGGAGTACACGAAGTTGATGAGCTGGGGCAGGAGGAAGATGAGCAGTGTCTCGCTGTAGTGGCCTAGGATACCAGCCACAGCGATGGCCATCCCTGCAAAGTATGTGTAGGTGTCGCCCACAAAGACCTGGGCTGGGTACCAGTTGAAGCCCAGCAGGGCGAAGCTGGTGGTGGCCAGAGGGAGCATCAGGAAGGCGGAGAACAGGTGGCCGTTGGCCATGGCCCCAGCTGCAGCCTTGTTGGCACTGGCGTCAGGCACGCTCAGCTCCATGATGTTGTGGAAGAGCACGGCGCACGAGATTATGAACGTCTGGCCCACCTCCAGACCGTTGACGCCCGCCAGGATGTTGATGGAGTTGGTGCAGAAGATCGTCAGCAGGATCATGTACACCTGCACAGAGGAGAAGTATCACCATGATGTGCATCAGACCCAAAAAAACAGGCCCAGCGTTGGGGCACCCTGTCCCAACAACAGTGCACTGGGGTCTCCCCTGCAAAGCTGCACGAGTGGCTGGCGCAAAGAGCAACGCAGCAACCTAGGGAGGGGCGTCGAGCAGTTGCCAGCCAGGAGTCAGCAGATAAGCACGAGGGCGAGGGGTGGGGAAAAGGGGCTGCCTGGGATAATGAACAGCAGGAAAGCGTCCCAGTCGAAAAGCAGCGCAAGAGCAGCGCACACCGCAGGGCAGTCAGCCCGGGATGGTGGCGTGGCGAGAACGAGGGCCTGTAAACTGAACATTGCAACCACAGGCGTGTCCCCGCAGGACACGAGATCGGGCTGTTCCACAGCTCATTCGACCCCAGCAGCGCCGCGAGTCGACGCCGCCGAACGCGCAGCGGCGCCGTGGGCCCTCCGATCGGCGCCGCCCGCCCGTCCACCCGCCGGCCTCCCTCCCTTCCGGAACCGGTTCCGTCTCCCGGGATCTGTCGCCAGATCGCCAAAACATCCGTCGGACACCTGGCGCTGCCGCGGCCCATCGCCGGATGAAGGGATTCTTGCCAACAGCAGTTCGCGGCTGTCGCGCTTCCGCGCACCGTGTACAGGAAGCCCAGGTCCAGGAAGTCCGGCAGGCCCATGACGCCGCGCAGCGGCTTGGGGATCACCACGCTGGTCCCGCCCGAGTACGCCACCACCAGCGGCAGCGCCGCGATCGCCGGCAGCACCAGCTTGACCCTCCATCGAATGTCCAGCACGTCGTCCGCGAAGCCCAGGAACAGCATGAAGCAGATCGTTGCCAGCGCGGCGTTGTAGTCCGACCGCCAGTCCCTGCCCTTCGGCATGATCCCCGCCCCCAGCGCGTGGTCGTAATGATGCAGCTGCTGGATGAAGACGATGCACACCAGGTAGACCACCCCCGAGGCCAGCCCCAGGGCCTCCGGCACGCGCACCTCGCCCGCCTCCGTGCCCTTCTTGTTGATGTCGTAGCCGAAGAGGCCCGCGCGCAGGGTGTAGGCCTTAGCGATCGGCACAAGCCAGCGCGTGGCAGCGAAGCCCGACCAGCTGATCAGCGCGGACACCAGCAGGGAGCGCTTGGCCCAGCCGTCGTCCAAGTTCAGGAAGGCGAACACGCAGGGGAAGGTCCCCACCAGGGCCAGGGCGAACAGCGTGTAGCCGCGGCGAGTCATCGCCATGGCAGGAGGGATGGGGGAGTTTTGGTAGGGCGAGCCGGCCGGATGGGCCAGCCGCCGGCGGCCGGGAGCGGAGGACGGGTTTGAAGGGGTGGTGGTGGGGGTGGGGGGACGGCCGGGCGGGAGGCCTGCAGTCGGGAAACTGGGGACCGACGTCCGCGCTGCAGGCATTCCAGGGCGCGGATTGCGGCCCGCGCTGATCAAGGATGACGCATGCTCCGGGCGGTTTGTTTTTTGGCTGGGTCCCGGATTCGGACACAGCCGTCGCGACTCCGGACTGCGTGTCGTTTTTTTAATGGCATTCGTGGGCTCGACAGGGGCCCTAAATGAGGACACTTTTCAATCAAGATATCTTCTGTATGAAGGAGAGGGGGAGCCATGAGCTCCTTATTTCGTCCAAAAGCTATGCAGCAGAAAAACTATTCACAATTTTGTCGAAAAACTATTCAGTTAAAAAGCCATTCAGAGTTTTGCCGAAGACTAATCAGCGCTTTGTGTGCCCAGAAACGGGTGTGCACTTACTTGCGGATGCTCTAACTCAGATGATTTGCCGCAAGAAGTTCCCAAAATGGCCCCAAAATGGGATAAATGAAATTTTGGTTCAACACCCTACGCCCCAGTGATTCTATCAAATTCTAGCCTTTAAGGCTTCAGTGAAACGTGAGGCGCTCTGCACAGCAGAGACACCTGCGAATGGGCGGACTATGTGTTGCATGTCCTTCAGCGATCACCATGTTCCCTTACAATTGCAACATAACCTTAAATCACACCCAAGGAGCATCACACCCGCACATTGTAGCACGTGTGGTGAAGATTCACGTGTTGCTGCTGGGAAGCCATGCTGTTCTTATGTGTTCAGGAGATTTCCAGTGATTCCAAAAATACCCAAAATTCCTTGGCCAAATTAGGCCCAAATCAAACAAGAGGTCCGAATTTTGGACGAAGCACTTCGATTTGGACAGTGTACTGCAGAGAAACGATGAAGAAAACGACTGGCTTGCGGGTGCGGATCATCGAAAATGGACAGTTGCTTCCGATATTGTGGTCACGAGCATTTTTGATGACCACAATATCGCAAGCAATTATTTCGGCGCAGCTGTTCGTTGTTGACACGAAACACCAAGACCATGTTGCGTGAAACACGAGGCAGAATCTGGCTGGTAGATTCCAAGCCAAGCTTGTGCGAACCTTGTGCATTCTTTGAAGGAGCCTTCCAGATTGACAAGCCTCCAACCTCCAACATTGAAACCGCCCAACGTGTGTTCGTCGGGAAACCGGACTCCCCGCCAATCGCTGGCATGGGCAGTGCTTCCAAAACCTACGCCATGCGCTTTTTGCCGCGCTATCTGTACCTCGAGAATAACAAGAGCTGGCATAGGCCTTCGTGTTTCAAGTTCCCTCCCCAACAGCCAGTTTGTTGCTTTTGCCACAGAGGCTCTTGTAATACAAGACATACTATGTTCAACGCTCAAACACATTTTAGTACTCAAATACACTGTGGTCGACATGACAGCGCTGACATGACGCAATTCGCCCTGTGCGGTGCAAGCGCGGATAGCCACAGTCGATAAGGGATAAAAGTCCAATGGCCATTGAACACACACACAAGCAGCAAAATTTCGGGCACGTATTTGCAAAGCCAGTGCCCATCCGTATCGAATTTCGCACTTGGATCCGATATTCAAAACGAATTTACTTGCACCGGCTGTCAGCAGCACGAAAAGGTACATCCACAGGTGCGCTTCTCCGGCCCCCAGTCTACAATGTCTTCGGCACATTTCTGCAAGAGCAAATACAAAACGCAAATGCATCTTCACTACCGCATTCCCCATGGCCATTTCATCAGCTTCGGCCTCTGCCCTTGGATGCCTTTCCCGCGCCGCCCCTCGCGGCCTGCTTGGCGTCACATCTCTGCGGGATGCTGGAGAAAGTTATCTCCAGCCCCACCGCACCGCCACCCTGTTGCACATCCACCCCCCTGGCGACCTCTCTGCCTGCCCCCTTTCCACCTGCCCCCTCCCCTTCCCGCCCCACCAGCCCTACAGACGACCCTGGGGCCAGGCCCGCCCTCGCGGCCTCCTGCTCGGCTCTTATGAGGCCGGCGCCCCGCAAGGCCTGCTCGCCGTCCGCGTCCTCCGGTGCGAAGAGGTACCTGGAGGGTATGCACGTGGCGGCGGCCTTGCGCCACACGTTGCAGGCCACCATGAGGCAGTGGGCCAGCAGGAAGACGGGCAGAACGACGTTGATGTCGGTGCCAAAAAAGGGCATCACCTCCATGGCGCCCATCTCGCGCGAGAACACCGTGGATCTCCCTGGGGGCATGCGGCCAGAGCTGGGTGAATTAATGAATGAGTGCTTATAAAGTTATCACCATGTGTATGCCCATATGTATATGCCTTTGTAAATGCCGTCTCAAAAATGAGCCTGTCGTGGAGCGTCCTTCCGTGTGCGTGGTGCGCAGGGCATAAAGAATGTGTGCTCGTTAATGGGTGGCAACCGGTTCACATTAATGTGACCTGACCTGTCGCAAATTTTTGCGCCAGGCCGGGCACCGCGTTGGGCATGAAACTACATCAAGGATGCTGCAGTGGCAATGGCGTCGCAGCAACAAGTATGAACCCGTGCAGCCACGCGATACGCGCCAACAGCATTCAATGCACACCACTGGTTGGACTGTGCATTTTCACTGCACTGTAAGGCAAATGCAGCAGACAACGGGCACGGTTTATGCCGGTATAAGTCGAGCATCATCCACCAATTAGAACGCAGCGTTGTTGCGGCCAGCGTCGCGGAATGCCTCTGATGCTCATACATACATTCGGCGGGCTTTGGAGTTCAACTGAACTCCCTGGCCTCGCCATGCTTTCTGACTGTTCGTGCCGATTGGCATCCTCAACACCCCGCACCTTCGTGTTGATGGTTCAAGCGCACGATGTGCAGAAAATTGAATGCCACGGGGGCGGCGAATCTGCATAGGAGGGCGCCGTTTATGAGTAGGGAGGACGAGGGTGTAGCGTTGGGCACCAGATTGTAGAAACTGAAGCCGGCGATGCTGAACAGCGAGTGATACGTGCACAGGCACATGTAGCCCTGCATTGCGTTGGGCAGTGGACCGTCAGGTGTCAGTGGTGGAGAGGGGATATAAGAAATCTGGCTCGATTTTGAGCTCGATTTGGTTGCTTCTTCATGCAAGCAGTGAATAAATCTCACTTCCAAAACGGGGAGTTTCCATGTCAACGCATGGCACATCATTTGTGCGCAGGTTTGGAAATTTTGACTGAATGGATGGTTTTGGGCAGTCGTTGTGTGCAATGGATTCATCTGGCCACTGCGCCTGGGGCCCCTAGGCTAGGGCATGGAGCGGGGTGACTGATCCTGTGGTGTGTCTAGAGTATGAAGGTGTGGTTACTGCTGCAGCAACCGCGGAAGCAATTAATTCGCCCATGAGATCGTCTCAAAAATTGATCAACTTCCTGCTCGCTGCCGTCAGCCACAAGAAAAGTCGTCAGCAGTGATGACAAGGCGTTGCGCCGGCTGTCCCTTACCAGGGGCACGACCACCAGCACGAGGACGCCCCACTCCCTGGCCGTGGACCTGATGAGGCGGGAGAAAGGCGAGATGTCGGGGCTTCGCCCCAGGCCAATGGTCACCTCCGACCACAGCACGGAGGCCGACAGCAGCGCCAGCAGGCAGGCCGCACCGCACCGCATCCAGGGCTTCAGGAAGCAGCGGTAGTGCCAGCGCAGTGCCTCCATCCGAGGGAGGCTGCCCCGGCGCTTGGCCTCGCCGCCGGCGCCCTCGCGGTACCGGCAGATCTCGGACAGCTCCAGAGCCCGCGCGAGCGTCCTCAGGTACATCACGCGTGCGCCTGGAGTCCCAAGTCATTCACGTCGGTAGAACGGCATTGGGAAAGGAAATTTTGCCTTGCGCAGTCTCACGCAATTCCCAGGGCGATGCACAGAACATATCTAATATATTCTGTACATTCTAATCGTTTCTAATCTATTCTGCAGAGGCCTCTCGTAGCGGTGTAAGGAACTGGATCAAAATGATGCCCACTTTCTTGGGACGTTGCTCGTGGCAGCGCGGAAGGCCGTGGATCCGATCTATGCAGAATGGACAAGAGTTTTCAGGATGGCAATGCACTCGGCAAACATTCAAAGGGAACGTCTACCAGCCAAGGGGCAAAGCCGCGGAGCAGATCCTCTTGGCAAAATTAGAAGGGGAGGGACAATATACACATGGTGGTTCTGGAGGAGGAAGCGCACATGAAAAATTGTCGATTGCACGCCTGGCCCGCCGCCTCAGGGCCGCCAAGCTCCTAACGTCACAGGCGTAGTCCAGGTCATCCAAAGATAGCTGGTCAATGTTGCGCCATTTAGGCTGCGCCTGGCTCACGAATCCCTGTGCCACCTCGCGCTCCAACTCTTGGCTGACTTCCTCTATGTAGGGAAGCAGTGGATCTCGGCGGTATATCTGCTGCCTTGTGGCTGCCACCACTGTTGCCTGGATAGATAACCACAGGGGGTTGGATTTGGCATGCTCAGTCTGCTTCTCAATTTCACGACAATGACCGATAAGCAGTTTCGCACTCCGCTTACCACTCTTTGCATCTCACCCTTCGTGTCCTCCACTCTGGTCCCCAGCAATCCAATCCTGATGATGCAAAATGCGCCTGTGAGTATTTCATCTGCGGTAGGAATTGTCTTGCTATGGGCAGTGGGTGAATTGGTTTGTTCTATTCCAAAGTTTTGTAGCACACATAAAAACATGAGAATTTCAGCGCCCCGGGGATCCCTAATGCAGAACTAAAATATTGGCCGTTCACTATGCTTGCTGTGCTGTACAGAAACAAATCGGCAGAGCTTCAACTTTGATCGCACAATACTGTTGTTGTTGATGATCAGGCCATATGGAGCATCACCACTACAATCGTCATGTGTCAATTCTATGCCTGAAAATCTGAAAAAATTTGCGCTCAACCACAAGCTGCATTTCGTGTGTGGGGATGCTGACCTGGTGGTACAACGCTCAAGCCTTGACTCTGGAAAGGCACGGTGCCATACATACTTGGGAACTGAAACCTGGGGTAGCCAAAAAGGAATACAGTTTGAGCTGCATGTTTGCAAGTAACCAGTAGGCAGCAACTCCCAAGTGCCCTCGCTTCATGTTTTTCAATATTCGATCGCTGTCAATTCTATCAAGCCCACACAGACTGCGTCATTCTGCACATGAAGATGCCTTGTGTGCGATTTGATTTTCAGGATGCCGTATTTTACCGCATAGGATCCTCTGGTTACGCACCAGACCATGTCCCAGTAAAAGAATGACGACCACCAATCCTGCAAAAGAACAGAATAAGGGATATCTCAGTATCCAACAAAATCTAATAGACTTTGCAAAAGAATATCAGGCAGTAAGCAATGTTCACGTTATAGATACATAAACGAGCTGCGTACTTGTTTCAGGTCTCCTGTCGACAGGACATGCACCGGATTGCAACTGCTGGTTGTTCCATAGCTGAGCACAGAAGGCTGATGATCATCTCCAAAGCCACATTATTGTACACACTGCCACCATAACTAGGAGAAAAAGGGTCAAATAACATGTGTTCAAGCGTGTACAAAGTTTAGGGGTTTGTGTTATTTTTGTGTTCTTAGCGTGCAGAACTTTGATGAAATGTGTTTTATGCGTGTTCACAAAAGTGTTATTTGGCGCTTTTTTTCCTAGTGCATGAGGAACACATCCGAATCGTGGAAAATTCCTGAAATTGGATCGCCCTTGCCATTTATCAGTTTCTATGTATGCAAAGCAAGTATTGGAATGCTGGAAACTAGAACTGACAATCACTGGTAAAAATTCGACCATTTTACATGGTGCACAGTTGGACGAAATCGTGTTAATATCGTGTACAAATCGGGTGCTTCAGAGCACGATTTTACACGATTGCTATAATCGTGTAGTTTTCAACTATGTGTAGTACACGAAAGTGGTCCACCTTACCACCATGGACAACACGACAAACCACACGGTTTTACCCGGTTTCAACAGTGTACCAGCGGCAAATGTGTATTTTGTGATTAGTACACGATCGTTACACGGTGGTCACACAAATTTTACACCATTTTGACACGCGCAACAGGATACACGAATTTCTGGACCGTGTAATTTGGCCGATTTTTTACCAGTGAACCTGACCTGTCGGATTCGATAATATTTTGTAAATATTATCAGCAGAATGTATCTGCACGCCTCTTTGAATCAAATTGCACAGTATATTGTGAGAAAGAACTGGATGTACAATGATGCATATACAGAAACACTGCACGCTGCGCGAATATGAGAAGGCGACGCGCAACCCCACTGCTGTGCGAAAACGCGTTTCTTGGCACGTTGGTGCATTTCTGGTTTTGACGAAACTGTAATGGACACACTCGTTCATTCGCTGTACACAACATGATTCCACACAATGGACCTCACCGCAAATGCCAGAAAGTAACCGACTACGTTAGGCAACGGATGCATAACGCCATGCAGAGAACAAGAGGACAAATTTCAGTGTGTCATACCGAAAGTGTTGGATAGAGCGATGCAGAACCCCGGTAGAGCGTCCAAAGTGAGCCTTTGGGCAGCGAACAGAATAAGGATACCTGAGGACAAGCGGCAGAACTGTCAGAGCCTGACAGGGTCCTGTGGAGGAACCGGCGCTAGAAGCCTATTTCGATGTGCAAATTGTGCTTGGTACGGGCATGACCAATGGCCTACTCTCTGGCAGCCACCGTTGCATGAACTGTTTACCGTAATGGCGTTCGGGGCAGGTTGACCGCAAAGTTGTGTTCTACATGTCACGGGCATCACAGCTGCCAAAACTACGTGTCGCTACCCCGCATATAGCGAATGGGGTGATTGGCAACTGCAAGTCGGTAGCTGGCTACGACCCACTGCATCCACTGCCACAGGTCTCTTTGGTGGGCCCCATCCAGTCTCCAGTCGGCTACCCCCACATGCTCGGTTACCTATGAAGCTCAGCACCCCCATTGCGGCGTAGAAGACAACGTTGTCCCTCACGCTTGTCCTCAACCTTCGCCCAGGCCACAGAACGTCAAGCTCCGCAGCAGCGGTCGGAGGACAACGGAAATTACGGCGAGGGCTGAGACACGTGCATGCGGGCCAACCGCGGCCCACCGGCAAGGGCGTCACCTTCCAAGTGCGGTGAAGTCCCCAGCGTCGACGTAACCTTGGAAGATGGGCAGAACCAGCCACGTCAAAACCTGGGTGGACCTGCGGTGGAAAGCGCCGCTGAACAAAGCCCAGGAGTCTTCATTTCATGAGTGGTTTGCTGCAAGCTAATGGTGCCTGTTGTGGATTTGTCAGCCAGACAGCGCGTTGGGGCATCATGGGTGGGCATCACTAACTATAAATGGTTGCAATCAGCAAGGCCGTACCCACCACCAGCTGTGCGCGCGACCTTGCTTTTGCGTTTTCTGCTGGAAGCTCATGACGTATTTAGCACGGCTTGATTCTGCGATGCATTGATGGGCTGCACAATTAGGGTTGTTATTGGTGTGAGCACGACCCTGTTCAGACTATCCAGTCCTTGGTGGGGCTAATGAAAATTGACTCAAGAGTCTTGCAAATCAAACTGGGATTCAATTGAAAGCATATAATTGCCCTCAGTTTGGGAAGCAGACGCTTACTGAGATGACATGTACCGCATCAGAAATCCTTGATTTGTCTGCTCAGACCGATTCGTCATTTGCTTGCACACGAACATGGGCAAGATGCAACAAATGTCAACTGAGCGCATTCACGCCCGGGAGCAACGGTGTCTAAACCGGGATCGAAGTGCTCTGAATCCAAGAATATGACAATATTTGGGCCGACCGTTGGGCAAGCGAAGCCACCTTGAGCTCCGAGACTTCGAATTTGACGGAGTGTCATGCAACACCCCAAAACCCCGATGCCAGTGTACAGCATGGCGGGCAGTAGCGCAGCAAGGCATGTCACTGAAGCGCAGCTCTAATGGAACCACCCACCCCAACTTATGTTGTCCATCGCCTCGACATGCAACAGAGATGAAACATTCCCTCTGAGAGTATTGTTTGTTGCTGTGATCAGAGCCTGGCACCGCCCAACAGCTGGACTAGCCACCCTCCATCATCTGTGGATCACTGAACAACGAACAATAGCTGAAACATTTATCGCTGCTTCACCACCATCAACAATTCTTACATATCGAGGCGAGGAGGCGGCCATCAGCTTCCCATCTCGCCAGAACAACGCAGCGTCCATGAAATATTTCACCCAAGGGATTGACACATTCCGACCACTGGGTTGCTGTGCATCATCACTGCTGCAGCGTGAGTGAAGAATGGCAGTAGCCTCAGAGTATGACGCAAGAGTTGATCCTCTCTTCCCGCGCCCACCAGTACAGGATCCGCCACATGACAGCCATGGCCGGCTCGTCCCCCCCCGCATAGTGGTCCAGACGTCCAGTGGCACCAGCGCCACGATGGCGGTGGACGTCAGCCAGGCGTAGCCCGCCACGACCAACACCGCCGCCGGCGCAGTTGGCGACGCGTACCGCTTCAACCTGCGGCCGAGGTCCCATTCAGGGAGAAATCAAATGGCGGCTTTTGCCGCAAGGGCCACCGAATCATAGCCACAGCGAGAGGCGCGGTTCAGACTCTGGACATTCCGAGGAGACCGGGGGGAGACGCAAGGAGGCGCGAGGAGAGCGCGAGGAGAAGCGAGGGGACCGCGAGGAGACAGCGAGGACACGCGCGCAGTGAGAAGGGGGTGTGGCGGGAGGGACCTACAGCCATATTGCGTTGAGCGCCACGCCTGCCAGCACGAGGCTGAAGAATATCCACATCCCCGTCCGGTGCGCTGACCCCGGAAGCCGCGGAGGCGATGTCTGTCTGGCTTCTTGGCGTGACGACTTTTGGGTCTTCGGGATTTCTGTGCGGGTGGCGGTGGCACTGGGTGACTACTGGAGCCGGAGCTGCGCTTTGCACTTGCCGTTGCGTTCCATGCCGCGCCCAGGCGTGGGCGGGTTTGGCGCGCCAGCAATTGCATCGGCAACTGCATCAGGTTGGGGGCACGGATATAGGAAGTGCCTGTCTGGATGAAACCTTCCATTGCATTCCATTCAATACAATAAATACTGCAATTCAAACCGAATCTCCAAATCATCCAACTTTCGCCAAACTTTCGTGGCGCTAGCACCCGGTTGGTTGTTCTCTTTCTTTCAGCCAACCGGTCATTGACTTCCGTCGTTTGGGGCCGTGTTTCTGGTCACCTCCGACTTCGTGTTCTCACGCCCGGAGAGGCTGCCTGCTGATCCTAGTCTTTCTGAAAGGAAAGGGATCGAGAATCGTGACAGATTCTGCATGCTCTGCCGCACCGATGCCCAACCCTCACTTCGAGCTGTATACAATGCTTCAATATGCGCGACCGGCGCCAGAATGCCTCAAACGAAATTTTTGATTTGCTAAGATTTGCTTGTGTCAAGGGGCACGACAAAAGCATCGCTCGTGCACCCATCAGGAGATGTTGGCGATCAGGGAAAAGTTCCCATGCGAATGCTGTTATTCTGGCATCCGATAGTTGCCTGGCACTGGCGCAAGAGTTGTTCGAGTGGCTGTCCGCGCGGCGAATCGACATGGGAGTGCTGCGAAGATGTTGATTCGTAAAGGATCCGTGCCTTTCCCAACTGACAGAGGGATGCCTACAACCATTTGAGCCTTGGGCTGTCGCGGAGTGGCGATTTCACAGAGCACATTTGCGACTAACATCGGAAGGGGTGGGCAGGCCGACCGTTAAAATTAACCATGTTGGCAAATTACAGAATGAACATCTGATGATGTGACCCTTGCAGCGGAGTGGAGCGCCCCGCTGTTCATGCCCATCCACCGCAGCACTGCTGAAAAGACGAGCTGCATTGGGATCGAGCTGGTATGGTACCAGAGCTGATTGCATTCTGCTTGCGGAGGCCGACTCGACCATCGACGGAGTCCCAAAGTTTCGAACTGGGAAGTGGAAGATACGCCAATGCCATGCCCGATGGGTCCCAGAACAAGCTGCACGCAGCTGATGTGAAAGGAACGGGGACCACCAACGGGGATGCAACGAGACTGAGGTGTGTGAGCCAAGAGATGCTGCATGAAGCACCAGGAAAGTACCTGCAACAGGGGAAATTAATGCGCGCCAGGAAATTAAGGTGTGTCATGCAGGTTGCCATGTTGTTCTGCAGCGACACCCTTCCCAACTCCCACCTGCAACTGCCTCACAGTGCCAATCAAAATCCCTGGAAGCCCTAGCCTCCTCCCAACCGATTGCTCTAACTGCTCTCAAGCGATCCGCATCTTCGACATTGACCGCAACTATGCCACCGCCAACTAGGCCGCATACCTTCATGGGCGGCTCGCCCCTGCGAATTTATTGTTTTACATACCACCTGTGGCGTTGGCTGCATCAAACCTAAGTGATCGACACTCATCGAACCTGCTGAATTCTGCCGATCACTGTCCTATGCTACCCAAAACATCACATAGCTTGGATCTCACATCACACCAATATGCAGCCCGACCTCTTGGGGTCTCGACATCCCCTCTCTGTGTGTTGCACCAGTGCCACCACGTCGGTGAACTGTTGCCCGCACCTTGGGCAGATGTCCCTGTCCTGTCGGGAGTCCTGTGTGGGATGGTAGTCCCTGAGGTGCTGTGTGAGCTGCTGCACTTGCGAGAAACGAGCACCACAGTGTCGGCAGACCTCTCGCTTCTGCTGCTGCACCACCCGACTCTGAGCAAACACCACCAGAGGACTTGAGGAGCTCAGTGCGCACCTCTGTTGCAGCAGTTTTGTTCATGAAAGAGAACAATCTCTCATCGCTGTGCAGGAACTGCAAGGACCAGTGCCAACCAATCCTTGGCAAATTGGGGACTGCTGCTGTCAAATTCAGACTAATGTCGGGGCTATTCCAGACAGTAGTGCCTCTCGTGTAATCTTAACTCTGTGCATACACTGTTGCTCTGCCTAGCTGAATTGATGAAAATGTATGGCACATCCAATGACAATGTAGTTCACGGTCCTGGGTTTCACCACACCACGACACTGCAAGACTGCAGGATTCTGAAGTTCAATCAATACTGTAAGCTCTTTGCAAAGCTGCATGTGTACCACTTGGCGCATTTCGTGCACCCCAAACCTCACTACAAAGCTGTGACACCAGTCGATTCGCTTACAAAATTCAGCACAAAGTTTGCAGTATTGATATCAAGCACGATTCCATGTCCATTGCGGACTGTCAAGGTGGTTGACGGTACAACACTAAACAGTTCCCTTCCATCTTGTTGATGGAGGCAACGTACGCGCCATCAACCACAAAACACAAAGAGCAGTGGTTGTGCCAGATCAAGGTGTAGGAGTTGCAACCACCTGGTTCGATGCAGGATTGACATATTGCGCCAGTTTGGTAGGCCACTGGGAGATTGGCGTTGAAGATGTGCCCACGGCAGATGGTTTTGAAGCCTCAGCTCTGCCAAAACTGGCTGCCCGCATCGCACTCCAGTGGCTGCTGACAGTCCGCCTAGCTTGCGCTGTAGTCAGCAACAGAGCTTTGTCAGCTGGCCGAATGGCCTCTTTTCACCTTCATGACAATACAGGATTTCTTCCCTCCCATTTCCTGAGGAAACAGCTTGTTGGACTGAGCCCGTCTAGGCCACCGGGACGCCTGCCGCACAGGCTGACACATCGATGCTCAAGAGGCTTGCATGCACTGCAGATGCATGGTTACCTGCTACTCGACTCAACGGAACTCATCATGTGTACAGAAAAGTCAATGTAGCAGTAGTCACCATAGTAGCAGCGCACTTGTGACAGATTAATTCCTGCAAGCAGGTTTACTGTGAAGGGCAACTCATGCATTCGGATAGTGCTATCAGGCCTTCCAGCAATGTAGAGAAGCATTTGTGAACATGCAAGCTCTTGCTTTTAAGGAAAGACTCCTGGTGCCACTGATCATCCCTGCCCTTGGAGTACAAGGAGATGCTAATATTGCTCCAGGGTGCAAACATTTCATGTTGTGTTTCACAATACTGCATGTGTCGTGTCACCACGATGTGACCTTTGAGTTGATGTGTCACGCAATGTTTGCTTGCCTGTATGACTGACACAGCCAACAGCAGTGTTCATGTGAGTAAAGTACAATGACAGCAGGGTCACTGCTGGTGTGGCTTGGCACCTGAAACTATGTTGGAAGCATGCTGAGCCGGCTACTGCAACTACACGACAATCTGAGCAAACAGCCGATATAACTAGTGGCAAACGAAATGGTCCCACAAGGGAGATTGCCCTTCAGCCCAGCTCCTCCAACAAAGGTGGCCAAATACGTTGCTCCGGCGCCCCACTGACCAGGGACTGCCATTTGCACATCAGCCCAGCTACGATCAGAGAGGACAGGACAAGGTGACCCTGTTTGGAAGAAGATACACAGCAACAAGTCATCGAAGGGACGCCCAGGTCCGAACTTCGATGGCCGCGGACAAAACCAGCGCATCTGCGCTGTCTGCCGGCCACACGGGCTGTTCCTGGATGCACGTGCCCACAACCGAATTGGCCCACATCCACGCCGTGATTGCCCCTTCCGAACCACTCAGAAGAGAACCGCCTCGCACCTATGCGGTCATCGCATCCGTGGTCCCCGGGCAGCCTGTGCGACATGCACACCTCCAGCCCGCACCGTTTGCATTGGTACCGGCTCAGCGTGGTCAGCTTCTCCCGGCACCCCCGCACGGGGCAGGACTTCTTGCGGTGCACGCGCGAGTAGTTGGACGGGTCGCAGGCGCCCGACCGCGTGTGCTCGTCGAAGGCCTGGTCGCCGCTGCGGCCGGGGGCCAGCTTGATGGCCTTGGCGCACAGCGGGCACACCACCACGGTGGCGTCGGCAGCGTCCAGGGTGCGCGGGCAGGCGTGGGACTCGAACGTGCGGTGGTCCAGGCAGAAGGTGTCGCCGCAGCCGGAGCACTTGAACGGCAGGAAGTCCTGCTGGCCGCAGGACGCCACGGAGCAGCGACCGCCGATCGCCATCAGGTCGGCCGACTCCGAGTTGGCCATGGCGAGGAGGCGGCGCGCGGGCGGTGCTGCGGGGGGACCGCCGGGTGGGGCCGCGTCAGGTCGGGGTTGGGTGTTTGGCGCGGGTGTGTGTGTGTTGAGGGAGCCATCATTGGAGGCGCGGTTTCATGGGACGCGACGCCCGGATGCAGCTGCGGGTGAGGGTCGTTCCTCTGTACTCCCGACTAGGGTTTCAGTAGGCATGCTCTTGGCATCGCGTTCTTTGGTTGTGTACATGGCGACTGTGGAAATGTCTGTTGCTGGTCGGTTTGAACTGTGAACGCCACCTTGTAAATCAGCGCACGAAGCAATGGTCCTCTAGCCTAGGGAGCTGGCGCATATTTCATGTTTCGTTTCCGGGCCTTCGCACGGAAACTCAGATTGTCTTTGATGGTGGTTTGAGAAAGTGGGTTTCGCTCACTTTCTTCCAACAGAAGGCACTGATTCTCCGGGGATTCTGAACAATTTTATGAGTTCTTATCCTTGGCACTGGCAGAGCACGAGTTTCAATGGGCAAATAGAGACTCCCTACTAGGGAACTGATGGCTACCTGCTCTCCTTCGGATGCAATATTCCTTGACTGATTGAGGAGAAGGTGGCGAATAGACCCCGGTAACTTTTTAGGCAGTTCCGAACAGAAAATGAACATTCAAGAGAAGAAAAGAACGATTTACGTGCCACCGATCAATGTTCAACGCCTCTGAGTTTCCTACCCTTCGTATGATGAACGTTCATTGTTCAATAATTAGTATGAACATTCATAGTCAATTGGTGGTTTCGCTCAAAGTACAATTAGCGAGAACCTATTTTGAGTTCTGTATGCTTAGCTCCATTGTGGCGTTAAGCTCAGACCCCGCCTCTCCCTAACACATATACACACCCGACCCCCCTAAAGCGTCAATCCTTGTTTCGATGCCGGGATGTCTCTGCAACATTCCCTAATAATACCGTACAACTTCAAAAGGAGTTTGGGAAAATGCAGCCAAAATTGTGGCGATTGTAGTGAGTCGAAAATGGGATGCCAAAAGCCATGATAGGCGATGGGAGCTGTCCCAAATCCTGAAAATTGATCCATTCCAGGGACTTCCTCGAAGGTCGAAAGTTTGAAGAAAGTTTTGAAACAAGTCATGAGCTATCTACTGCTGATCAGTGGCGTTTTTGTGCATCTTCCCACCTTCCTTTGGATTAAGTGCAATTACAGAATCGCTTAGCCTCGATGGCTGGACACACCCCCTTACCCCGGAGTGGGCCCCCCCCTAAACGTCAATTTGACACTAAGCATACAAAGTTCAAAATAGTATCTTCCCTTAGTACTAAAATTACAGAATCGCTTAGCCTCGATGGCTGGACACCCCCCCTTACCCCGGAGTGGACCCCCCCCCCTAAACGTCAATTTGACACTAAGCATACAAAGTTCAAAATAGTATCTTCCCTTGGTATTAAAATTTTCGTTTCAGTTGGTTTGAACGCTAAATAGCTTACTCAGTTAGTAAGCTCATCTTCACCAGGTACAAACGTCCATACGTGCTGCGCATGAACAAACAACAGGCGACGCGGTCGTCTTGAACTCGTACATGTCCGTCGCCATTCGCAAGGTGCAAGCACCTTGCTCTGTCTTGTTGTTAAGGAAACGACAGCTATTGCCTCATTGGCAAATTTGATACGAGGAATTAGCTCATTCACCTTGGCCAAAGGTGGTTTGGGACATGTGTCGAGCACACGCCTGGCAGGTGGCCCCCCACATCGCGCGCGGGGCCAATGGGCATTGACATGTCAACCTTTCAATGCAGGCAGCCACTGTGGACATTTGCTCGATGTGACAGTGTTTATCTCGGACGACAACAAAGACTGACACCATTAACTATCCAAGAAAACATCTGTGGGTATCAACGGCCAAACCACAGCGTGGCTGCGGACACGGCCTCGAATAGCATCCTGCCCTAACAGACATGCCTCACCAAAACGTGTTTGTTACACAAGACGTTGCATCCTTACTTTGCCATGACCAACACCCTTCAGCCACAAAGTGGCCGTAGCTTACATGCGTTCAACAATTATTAGCTCAACACAAATGCACGTGTTCAATGCACTTCTATGTACAGTTCCCACACAAAAAGCGCCCCTCAAGCTACTCAGGGCGCACAACCTTCAAGTCCGCCAGCCCGGCTGCTCTCCCTTCCAGTTCTTCACTCTCACGGCTCGCCGTTTGTTGTCATCCTGTCCCGTGCAGGCAATGCTCCAACGCATTCACTTGGCCTTGCGGGAGAGGAGGGGGCCGTTTACGTCCACGTCTTCATCCAGCTGGGCAGCCACCAGGGGGTACAAAACGAGGGATGCCAGGAAGTCCGTGAGCATGTCCCCCTCGATCCCGCGCATGGCGCGGGCGTTAATGCGCACCCGTGTGGACAGTCCTGCGAAGGCCATGTAGGAGCACCAGGCTATCGCCCAGATGTTGAAGTCGACGACGGGGATGAGGACCATCAGCACGATCCACAGATAGAAAAAGAAGCCTATGGCGAGGTACTCAGCCTGCTTCGCCGCCCTGCGAACAACGGGAACGTCCTAGCTTTAGATGGCGTCAAAAGTAGAGGTCTTAGAGCGCGACAATGGCAGTTCATCACGAATTGCCCCACTGAAGTCGCATTCCGCAAGGAGCAACAGACAGTGAAGGGAAGTGTCAATATATTTCACAGGCGCACATAAGAACATCATACATAGAATGAACTTGTTCTCCACTGCGTTCTGTATCGGCAGATGAAGCCTGCGTGCAGCATGCAGCTTTGAGCTGCAGTTGAATGAGAAATATCTTGCTGCAGATTGCTTCGTCAGTGGAAATCAGAGCCACGAAATACCAACATGCAAAACAACACGAATATTTGTGAGGCAGCTTC
Source organism: Ostreobium quekettii (assembly GCA_905146915.1). Lineage (NCBI taxonomy): Eukaryota > Viridiplantae > Chlorophyta > Ulvophyceae > Bryopsidales > Ostreobiaceae > Ostreobium > Ostreobium quekettii. The sequence goes on along the minus strand of CAJHUC010000426.1, from coordinate 149,588 downwards.
CTTCAAGCGCACAGCATTCTTGGAGACCTCACACTTCTCCCCTGTTCCATGCACACTTCACCCCTTGGACGTACATAATGTGAAGACAGGCAGCACTACTTGCCAGTTAGTAAATCGGTCTGTTGACTCCATAACGAGGATTATAACCGAGGGGTGGAAGGCTTGGACACCGTCGCCATGAGCCAATTTCAGGTTCCGTGTGGATGCCACGCCTCCTGCAAACACCTACTCTATTTCTTGTCTCTACCCCTGGCGGACAACAGAGCTTGCTTGTGGCTTGTGATGGGCAGTTCCATTTGGTGACACAGCCGGCAAGCACACCAGCGACAATGTGTTGAGCAGTGAAAGAGCACTGCAATCCACGTCAAATGCATTTGAAAGCACTGCCTTGTCACCTGCAAGGTGACATAGGAACTTGCTGTGTGGGGATCTGTGCGCCACACTCCACAAACTGCATTCTTACTTTGAGGTGTGAAGAGATGCGCCTGCTTTGCCCAGGCCGACCATGGGGCACACCACTGCGATCAGGGTGCGGATGAGCCGCTCCATCGTGAAGCCCTGTGTGGAGAAGACGTCTACGAGGTGGGAGCTGAATACAGCCCTGTTGTAGTTAAAATCGCCGTACTCCTGCTTCAGGACGTCCCACAGGGCAACACAGAAGAAACACAGCACAACAGTGTATGGCAGACCTGCAGGCACAGGGAGAATTGCAGTCGTGAAGCACTCCACTGCAGAGTGTTGAAGCCCTTTGGAGAGCGAGGTCGTGTGTAGAGCAGGGGTGTGGTGGGCAGGTGGAGAGTTGGAACACAAGGAGATGCCAAGAGGCACTGGCTTGCTGCACAGTCAAACCCAGCATTTGCCCTGCTGGGAGGTTTCCTCTCAGCAGCAATCTATGCAATCTGTGCAGGCTTACCCGTTTTGCAGTGTGTTCATGCAAACTTCTGTGTCAGCAATGTGCAAAAATAGTTCAGCAAATGCATGAAGTTCTATTTTAGGTGATGTCGTCGGAGATGTGATTTTCCAATTGGACAGGGGGTGGCTTCGGAATCCTGAAGGCGATGCAGGGTCTGGATAAAGGCGCTTAGGAATGTTTCACGAGATAAATATGATCAGGGCAGCAAAGTGGAGCTCATTCAAAGCACTCTGGATTGTCACAGGATCACAACGAAAGAACACCCCACTGCCACAATGGCATGCGGACCAGCTCCTTTCAACAGGTGAAGGTAATACAAAGAACCGCAACAGCACATGACTGCAATTCAAATAAGCAGCCGGAAACAACTGCCTGTGACACTGGTATCCAAAACAAAGCAATTGGGACAAGGCAGGTCTGTGTGCCAAGTCCCAAGAAAGTGCCCTGCCTCCACAGCCACACACTTCACTGACATGTCCCCTTGGGGGCTACTTGCCTGCAAATTGGAGGAGCTGGACACAAAGGAATTGCACAGCTACACTGATATACACAAGAGACAATTATTGTGATGCAATATTCACAACCAACAACAACAACAATGCTCACAAGCGGTGTCACGTAGCAAGAATGCAGGATGCTCATCCTAGATTGTTCACCTGCCACAATGGCTGCTGTCTGTAGGGCGCTTAGTGACTCCTGTCCTCCGGCAACGAGCAGTGCACAAGCGGCAGCGCCCTCAGTGAGTGCCCAGAAGACACGCTGCAGGACAGGGGGGTTTGGGTTGCCGTTGGCAGTTATACAGTCGATGACCAGGGAGCCAGAGTCGGAGGAGGTGACGAAATACAGAATAATGGCACCGATGGACAGGGCACCATAGACGTCACCAGCAGGGAATTGGTCCCAGACGTCGAAGTACTGGCTCTCGATGGGCTGTTGAGACAAAAAAAGATGGATTTTGGCAACTCTATTGAGGGTGCACTGCAGGAGCAAGTCAGTGGAGGACAACTGGCCAGAAATGAGTAATGAAAGCAGCGCAATGCACGTAGGGTGCGCGGTGAGTTTTCTAGACACGCAAAGCACATATCTATTCTGCATCGTATTCATACAAAATATTATAACATGCTCTTGTTGTGGGTTGCACACTGTGGATTCTGCACATGATACAGTTCTTTTGCCAAAACTTGTCATGGAGGTCCTTGCACTCAACAGGCGAAGACAGACGAACGCGAAATTTATCTGAACAGATCCAAACCTGGCGTCTGCGGTGCCTCTGCAGTGAAGCGGGTGCTGTGGGCTCTGGCCTAGCATGACACAGTGGGCCTCGGATTTACCTGGCAAGATAGACGAGTAATCTTGACACCATCAATCTCTTTGTAACCAAGGAAGTTCTCTGGATCGTCATCAGGACCCATCTGGTCAATATCAACAACAGTCAGGCATTATCCAGGGGACAGGGACTCAGATGCCGCAAACAGTCACAAATGGCTGTATAGAACCGTTCTTGTTATTGATGAGATCACCTGTCGCGAATGCTAAAGAAGTGTTTTGTTTTTTGTAACGGCAATGTTTCTTCAACATTGCCCACAACCTCAAATCTCATCCCTGAGAGGGGCCATTATATTGAGGAGCCAACTTCAGTGGTATTGTACAGCATGCTACAGTGCCCAGCGCTTCTCACTATGGACCAATCGGATATGTGGTCCCCTGTAATGAGCACACACACATTGTGCTCAATAGGTCAATTTCAGTTGGATTCCCACTGGATGCTCTGGTGCTGAGTGATCAGCAACTTGGGCAATCAGAAAAACACAATGCAGTCACCTGGCACGCAAACTGCCAAAGGTAGCTAAAAGAAAGCAATGCACAGCTTTTGCTACATAACCACAACAGGGGTCAACAACAGACTTAACGTGCCAGGATGGTGGAAAACTGGATGCACAACGCTGAAATTCACACTGAAGACAGTCGCCTGGGCTTAAGTGTTTGCTGCATATGTTGTATGCTCTGCCTACGTGTGACACCTCAAGCAATGGGCATTCCCCACAGTCCATCTTTGTCACTGGCTGGATATGACTGGGTTGAAGCAGGCACTAAATTTGCAGACCGCAAATAGTAACGAGGCAAGCAAACCACCAAGTCCTACCGGTGTCCCAGGACACATGATGCCGGCGGCAGCAGCCTTGCGCTCCATCCTCAGGCCCTCTCCACCAAACACAACCAACCACAAGAAGGAGTAAAAGGTGGGCAAACACAGTACCCCCAGTATGAACTCCTTAACAGTGCGACCCTGAAACACACAGCATGCATGAGCAATGTGTCCAAGGAGTGATCACGCATAGGAACATGGGAAGCACATGACCTGTTTTCTCCTCATTGATGCCTGGGTATGACCTGCGGTGCATAAAAGCCAATTCCATGGCAATCATTTATAAGAGAGGATGGCAACACAGCTGCAAAACTCATCACTGGATTGTTCTGTGATGACTGTCACGAGGCCATGCGTGCGCAGGACACTGCAGTGTGCTCAAACTTCCCAAAGCATTGAAGGTGGCCAAGGCGTCTGGTTTGCACCTTGGAGATCTTGGCAGTGAAGACACCCACAAAAGGGGCCCAGCTGATCCACCAGCCCCAGTAGAAGATGGTCCAATCGTCCATCCATGACTCTGGAGACCCTGTTGTCACAAAACAGGCAGATCGTCAACACCCTCTGTCCAAGAGCCCATGACTACCTCAAGGGCACACGATGTAGCACCATGTTCCTGAAGCAACTCTGTACTGCCCATTCTCAACTTGATGGTGCAGAGTTTCATGTCTTTTGGCGAGTACGTTCAACTAACACTCCTATACCCTAGCCATTGTTGAATGCTGTGGCCATTGTGCACGCTGCATTGCAAAGAACCAAGCCCATTACAGTCGCAAGAAATTGGAAGCCATTGGGTTACCTCTTCCGTCAGGCGTCTCTCCCAACTGGGCAAAGGCGTCTGTGTGGAATGAAAGTGGGATGAAGGAGAAGAGGTACCAGCCCCATGCCTGGACGTAAAGGTTGAGAAGGTACCTGTGACCCAGATGGACAGATGTCAATCAGCTTCGACTTAGGTACCAAAGTTTAACGAGAAAGTCAGCGAATTGTCAACAAATTGTTGCCTTCAGCAGCCCTTGGAGGGACAGACTTCAATCCACTCTTTTCTGCCCCAAAGTTCACAAACCAGCGCTCAAATCTGCAGGGCATTGAAGGCAAGATGAGGACAGACATCAGCGTCATGGGTGCCTCACAAGGTGAGGCACTTCAGCACATCTCTGCAACCTCCAAACTGAGCATTGCCGCCCATCGATGGGCACTGCATAACAAATGCATCTTTGTCCACAGCGCCGCATGCCAGAGCAATGCTCAGGAAATTTCTGCATTTATGGACAACACCTTCGCCATCAGAAAATTTTTGCCAAGGTCCATCATGTGTGTAAACACTAGCTATTGTACCAGAGTTTAGGTGAACCACACACCTTGACTTTGGCTGTAGGACAGGGTTGGTTCGGATGATTCAAGAATTGTTCGTAATACATCAATAACATGTAGGATTCGAGGACTGGGTTGGAGGAATAAGTTACCAGGCTATGGACATGGCCCAGGAGATCAATGGGCAGGTGACAGAGATATCTAAACAATGGAAGCTGCACAACTAAATTACTACAGATGACAAACCACAAGTCCAGAAAATCACCACAGATTGTAAACTTTTCCAACTGAAAGCAGAGAACCCAAAACAACCCACACATACCAAGAAGCCCCCAAGAAGAATAGGGCAGTGACAATGAACATCCCCAGCAGCCAGGTGACTTCAGAGAAGCGGCGGATGCCCATGCGAAGTCCAAGGACGACAGACGTTGTGGCGATCAAGGTGACACACCAGATGATGGCAACCTTTGTGGCACACACAAACGACATGCTCAAGTTTTTTTTCAGGATGTGAACAACACTGCAAGCCATGTGCAGCACCTGCTGCCGGAAGCAACAAGTCAAGAATGAAAAAAGCATGGAAGCCAAAGCAGTGAAAGCAATAACATTCAGTGCTGAAAATACAGTCAATGCTTCGGTTGCATTTCGATGCAGGTGATTCAGTGTTGCGGCCAACTGCTCCACCAAGCCGGCCAGCTAGGAGCATGGTGCAGACCAAAACAATCCCTTGTGCATCCATTGATCCAAGAAATTAAACAAAGTCACTGCCAGACTGTGTACTGGAGTGGGAGAGCAACAGCAACCAATAAGGCACACACCCAACATGTGCACAACATGCATGGGCTCACCTGGTTGTCTGTGGACACATCGATGTCACTGTTGTATCGATTCAACCCAATGTTGATCTGACGCACTCCCAGCCCCAGAGAGGTGCAGACACCAAATAGGGTCGTTATGACGCTGAGCACGTCAATGGCATCTCCCATCCAACCAAAGATGCGATCACCGATCTGGAAGTGCGAACAATGTCACAGCTTAATAATCAGCAGTAGGATTAGCAGCGATGAAACCTGGCGAAAACCGAATGGCTGCATGTTCAGCTCACATAATGTTGACACAGCACCATGATCAGAAATCCATTGGATGTTGCCACCTCACCAGTGGGTAAAAGCAGCTCTTCATCGTCATTGGAAGGTTCTGACGGTAGCAAATCAAGCCCAGCAACAGGCCGACGAGGGCATACACAACCCAAGCATGGATGCCCCTACAAAACAAACACAAAATTCAAAATGAGCTGCAAAATATTGGAATGTGCACAGCAGACAAGAGCACAGAAATTTGAAACAGGGCATGCAAGGAAGCAGGTCCGCCACTTGGGACGAAAATGCATGTGTTTGTTCATATTCTTGCCACAAATCACCTGAGAAGTTGGTCCCATGCAGTGGACCAGTTGTGTGGGGCACAACAATGCCATTTCACTTCCTTTGTGGCTCACAAACCGTGAGTTGGTTTGGTATTTCAAGATGCACTCAAGACACACTGCTGGCAACATACCAGTGGAAGAGAGTTGTGTTGAGCGCCATGATCGCACGAGCATTGTCACCCAGATCCGAAAAGCGATTGCCTTGGCAATTGCCATCAACACCAGCAAATGACTGAAAGTTCACACCACTGCAGGGCTCATAGTGAAAGATTGTCTCTCCAACACCTGTCCGAACAACACAAGACTGTCAGCAATGCACATATCCTGGGCCTTAGGGGCATCTGCGCCTGCAGCCAGTTGCAGCAATGGCAGACACATCCACTCAAACAGAGTGGGTTGCTGTTGAGGTGTTGTAGAAGTGTCAGCTTTGTGCACCATTAGAAACCAAGCATCATATGGGATAGTCCAAAAGACCCCTGCACAGATAGTTCAAAGAAGCCAAAGATGTGCGGCATGATGAGGTATCACCTCCCCCCCCCTTTGTTGAAGCACGCAAGAGCTCCCCTTCAGTTGCCAAGGCAACAAGATCAACCACTGCGCATGCTTGGGCAAGGCTTCTGCATGCACAGGTACATTTATTCTCACCGAAGTAGAAGAAGCCCACTGCAATTCCAGATGCAAACTGCAGGGCAAAACACAAGCTTGAGAGTCAGCACCCCCACGGCAACTGAGCGGCCCGTTGACTCCAGCAGGGCAGTCTGCCTCACACCAAGCTGCAAAAGTTGGCATCCCAGGGAGTCGAAGCAAAAGCAAGAGGGAAAGGGGTGCTTGAAGCCCAGTGTCGTTGCCAGTTTCACAACAACGGCCCTGCACAGACGATTTGTGGAGCCCTGCAATCTTGTCCTCAGGTCTGTACAGTGACACACTGGCGATCGACTTGCCAATCCAGAAGGGTGCCGCAGTGGTGATTACCAGCATCATAAACCAGGAGGCGCTGGAGAATTCAGGCTTGTCATCAGGCTTTCCAAGCTTGAGATCGGAGTACTTGCTGAAGTACACCACGCCCAAGAACACGACCCAAATAATCTGATTGCAAGGCAACAAGAACAGCAGACTCAGTGCAGTGCAAAAGCAGGGACCCTGATGCTGCAAAAGCATGGCTTCACAGGGGGTGAAACAGGGGTCAACAAACTTTCCCATCACATGAAAATGTTTGCCGAGAATGATAATTGTTCAATTGTGGAGTTCGCCAATGCTAATCTCGCTCAATGAGCTATTGTCACCGCTTCGACTAGTCAGCAATAGCATCAGAAGGACCAGCAACAGAAGATTGGTCGCCACTCGGGGTCAGCAGCCCAGGTGCTGTGTTTGGCGTCAGCAACCCTTAGCAGCATTGGCAATCACAGCGAGGTGGGGGTCGGTGTTCGCGTCACCTGGGACAAAATGTACGCCCAAGTGGAGGTTTCCGTGATCCATCTCTTGGCCTCCTTCAGATCTTCATTGGCCTCGTCGGGCTTCGACAGGCACCAGACGATGAACGCCCAGATGAGCGCAATGGAGGAGAGCGTGACCACCGGATTGAAGCGCAGGCTCCAGCGGCCGCTCCCCAGCCGGAAGTTGAAGCTGTCGCGGTCGTGGTCCTCGAACGCCTTCTCCACCAACATTTCTGCCCTGTCCCGGCTCGCGCCATCGCCAGACGCCTTCCCATCCTCGTCACCGCGCGAAACCTGGCGCCCGTCGCCGACGCTCACGGCCACGGCTGGAGGCGCCACACAACAAGACAGCCATCACCACAGAGTCCTGCCTCCCTGCGCTGTCCAGATGACCACCATCACTGAGCGACGATGACCAGCACAGGCAATCGGCTGGCTGCCGATCACGCAAGCGGGCGCGCCGAAGCGAGTGCGCGCCGCGTGCTGATTCCCAAGCGGCCAGGCTGGGATCGCATCTCAACTGCGAGCGCCCATCACGAAGGAGGGAGGGGAAGGGTAAGGCGCGGGCGTTCAGGGCCACAAGGGACGTGCGTCCCTGTATAAATGGCGAGAGTGCTTGAATACAGATGGCGTGCGCCTGACATAGTCACAGCTGGTCTCCATGCCTGGGGCGGGTTCCAGCACCGGCGAGGGGAGCGAGGGGACGCCTCGCCGCCAGGCCGCCGTCCGCAGACGCTCCGTCGGCGCCAGAGGAGCAGCGAAAGGCACCCGCGCGTGACATCATCGCCGGGGGAAGGTCCTGGCCGCTGGGAGAGCGAATCTGCGCGGGCGAACGGATCCCGCGGACCCCAGGGCCCTGTTCGGAAGCGGACGACGTACTGGAGCGCAACTGGGTGTCATTTTGGGACTAACCCGTGGCTGGGGTGAGAAAGCGGCGTGAAATATGGGGCGCGGTGGCGCCTAAGGCCAGGCGCCGCGTTGCAAAACCTCGCGGGCGCGGGTGGGACAGACACGCCCACGGAACGGCCAGGCGTCGCGCGAGCCGCCGCTGCCGGGACGGCCCGTCGCCTGGCCGGGGAGCAATCGACGTCGCGGGCGCGGATGGCCACTCACACCGGCGATCCCGTTAGTATGACCGGAGTGAGCTCAGCGTGACCGCTGTGACGCAGACGTGCGATGAAAACGAGCGTGAATAGCAGTGATCTGGCCCGTGGTGAGCGCCACAATAAAAGCGCGCCGCTCGCTTCTAAGCGGGGCAACGGCCAGCAGCTGGGCGTCGGCGATTCAGGGATGCCGCCCGCGCCACGAGGCCCCCGCAGCGGGGGGCGCCTCACTGATCGACTCGCTCCTGCGAATTCCTCGCACAAATCGCAGCTAACCGCCACTGGACTGGCTCCGACGCGGGCAGCCCAAGCGGCCGCACCGCCCCATCCAGGCATCCTCCCCCGTCCGCCGGAAGCTTCTCTCACAAATCCTCGTTCCGCGCTCCACGGCCATCCCCAAAATCGCCCCACAGGCTCTCCAAGCGGACAGCGCCTCAGGGCAGCGCATGCCGCGCGATTAAGACCCTTCCGGGGCGGGCGCCATCAGCCAAGCCACCGGGTCTTGCCACCGACCGCCAGCCTGGCGCCCGGGGCGATGCGCCATGCGCCGCGATCGCCGCTCACCTTCCGACGAGGAGGGGTTCACCAGGGGCGTGGCGCCCGTTTGAGGCGCGCCGTCGTCCATGTCGGGCGCGGATCGCCGCCTTCTGCCCGGCGCCTGATGGGAGAGCGGGCGGGGGCGAGGGGGGTGAGGGTCTGCCACTGCGCTGGCGCTCGGGTGCGCCGATTTTATATCCGCGGCTGATCCGCTGCCGGACACGTGGGTCTGTCGGCCGCGGGGGGGGCGCCGATAATGGCATTTGGCAATCCAACGCGACTTCAATCGAGTGTGAGCCCACATGATGGATCGCCGCTGGAATGTAGCGAGGGAAATAACATTACTGCCTGCACCAAATCGGTGACTGCTTGCACCAAATCACGTGCACACTATGTCCTAACCTCAGTTTTAGAGTTAGGTTTGGTTTTAGGGTGAGTTTCAGGGCAAGGGTTAGGTTTAGGGCAGGTTTAGTTTTAGGGCTTAGGGTTTAGTTTTAGGGCTTAGGGTTTAGGTTTTAGGTTAGGTAAGTTTTGGAGGGAGTTGGTGCAAGCAGTCACCGATTTAGTGCAGAAAGTCACCGATTTGGTGCAGCCAGTAATTTTATGCCGTGGTGAGGGTGCTAATCTGCTGCAGCGGGCAGCGCAGTCCATAGCGCAAATCGGGCGGAAGTGGGAAGCTGGAATGCTCCGCTTCGCCCCAAACGTGGTGCCATCGCCGACCATCCCTCGGGAACGAGCAGACAATATGGTTAGGTTTGTTCATACCAAGGCACGACGCCGCAAAACGGAAGTTCTGCTGTGTAGCTGAGCAAGTGTGATTGATAAGTATACGGTGCGCTGTTGTTGGGCATACATTTGCGTTGGGTGTTGATGCTGATTTGCGTTGTTGTTGATGTGGGAATGCCGAGTGGGCACCGAAGTTCCGAGTCTATCGGTGTGGGTGTGAGGATACACCCCGCCAGCGTTGTGAACTGACGCTCCTGTTGATCGCCGACACTCGAACTCCACAAATCAAAAAAATCCCGCGTCTGCCGCACCACGATGCGATGCTTCCCGGCCAACCGGCCGAGGACTCGCTGCCCGAGCTGGAATCCGATGACTTGGAATCCGACGACGAAGATTCTGACGACGAATCTGATGGCCCCGACGAGTCTGAGTCCGAGCTGCTCCCGCTGCTGGACGACAAGTCGCCCGAGGATTCGGAAGAACCGCTTCCGTCGCTGGCCTGCAGGGACTTCTGCTGGGCGATGAGCTTAGGCAGGTTGGCTAGCAGGGTGCGCATGGTGTCCGTCAGTCCGCCCAGGCCGATTGACGTGAAGTAGTTGATGGAGAAGCGCATGTTGCGTGGTGTGTCCTTGGGGAAGATGCCCTCGAACCAGTCCAGGTGGTCGGGGTCCTGGAGGCGCGCATTGAGCTTGATGAGGCCCAGGATCTCGGACAGCTCCTGCGAGAGGCGGGCAGCAGACGTCAACCAGTGTTCATGATCGGCACATTCACTTCTTCGCCTTGGAGGGTAGGCAATGATAACGACGGAAAACAGTTTTGGACGGAGGCAGGACAACTGAGTACAGCAGACAAACCAATCCCAGTTCGCTTCAGTTCACCCGTTCCAGACTAAGGTATGATAACTGTAGTCATTGGCAAGGGCTAAGGGCTGCGACCATGCTAATGTCACTGGAAATAGAAAGCGTGGTATTCTCACCACCATCAGTATGGACGCAATGGACATTGCCATTGCTGTCACTGTTCTTTTGTTGATCCGCTTTGACTGCCATCTGTGTCCTCTGGGTGCTATTTTACTTGTGTTGTCTCCCTTGGGATTAGAAAATCTCACTCAAAAACGCGTCTCCTTGGGGATTAGAAAAGATCACGCAAAAACGCACATAAATGTTCAAAAGGGAACATAGAGTGGCAGTGTTGAGGCTGAGTAGGCAGTGGTCTTGTGGTGATGGAAGGGAGGCCCATTCCAGCTGCAACACAGATTCGATCGTGGCCCATGTGGATCTTGGCACTGTCTCGAACACTATCAATACAGGGCAGCGGTGTAGGAAGTGACCCATCTGATCGCACTGCTGCAATGTCTGATGGCCTACAGCTGGCATATAGCAGAGCAGGCAGGGCCAGGAAATGGGTTGTGCTCCAGTCCATGAGTTTTATCAACAAGTTTAGAAATCCCGCTCTCCAATGCACAACACTGTGCTGGTTTACGAATTGCATGAGCAACTGATAGGAACCTATTTAACTCTGTACCAAATAATATTGAATCTGGTACCAAACTGCGGCCGTACAAAAAAAAATTGAACTGTGCCATTTCAGTACCAACGCATATTGAACCTGGTACCGAACTCGCATCGGTACCAAAAATGTTGAACGGTGTGCAAAAAATTGTTGAACCCAGTACCAATTAGTCATCAAACCGCCGCCGCCATATAAAGCTCATAAAACCTAAACCTAAACCTTAAACCAACCAACCAACCAAGCACAAGCCCAGGGCTGGTCGCAGGGCTGGTCGCAGGCTGCCATTCGATGACTAATTGGTACTGGGTTCAACAATTTTTGGTACACCGTTCAACATTTTTGTTACCGGCGCGAACTTTATACCAGATTTAATATGCGTTGGTACTAATTTCAATTTTATTTGGTACGTTGGTAGTTTGGTACCAGGTCCAATATTGTTTGGTGCTAGTTTCAATTTCATTTGGTACGGCAGCAGTTTGGTGCCAGATTCAATGTTATTTGGTACGGAGTTAGATATACGCACAATGCGCAATGCGCAATGATTTGTTGGGATGGACAGCCCAGCTCATGGCCTTGACAAACGCGGATGTGAAAAACCACAACAGTTTTTGCCTCGGGCAGCAATCAGTACCAAGCTATCATTCATACATGGGACAATTCTACAGCTGCCATCAATGCTGTGTAAAATGTTGTCAGGACCAATCACAAGGACCTCAGGAAGGGCACCAACTATACTCTTAACATCCTTGCTAAGCCAACGGCCAACTGTTCGACTTCCCTCACTTGCTAATGAATGCACAGCGGGGCCATTAACATCCTTGCTAGGCCAACGGCCAACTGTTCGGCTTCCTTCACTCGTTTATGCATGCACAGTGGGGCCAAAATTGCGCTCAACACATTTCAGCAGGGCGCCGACATGGAGTTGGGGGCATGAACACTCAACAATACTGCTAACAGCTGGGAAGTCACTGCCCATTCACACTATCGGCAATGGACGGGTCTGAGGAAGGGGATGGAGTGGGGGAGGGACATGGACGCCCATGGAACTCACCTGGAAAAGAATCTTGATGAAGATCCGGGATGACGATGTGGTGTCCTCCTCCGTGAGACGTATGATACCCAACACAGACCAAGATATGGCATCTGTGGCCAGCAGGTGCGCCATCAGCTTGGCCACGTTGCGCAGTTTGTTGGTCTCCAGCCTGTGGATCTGGCTGTACTGAAAGCTAAAGCTCTCCTCGTACAGCTTCTGGTAGGCAGAGTTCAGGAAGCAGAATCGCTGCGACAGGAGGCCATAGTACCGGAGGTACGTGCGCTCCTGGCTGCAACACTCGATTATCATCGTCACGATTTCGCATTCTTGGCCTGGTGGCACACGGCAGTGTCATCATATGGGCAGGAAGGGCAGTGGCCACTATCTGTGATCTCTGGCTGTCACATAAGCACACACGAGGTCCCACACACACAGCCTGTTTCCGTGCTGCTGTGTTCCAGTCTCGCCTGTTTGTGGACTTCCACTTCTTCTGCTAAAATGCGGAAGTTACACCAGATTTCTGTTCAGGAATGGCATGCACATAGCACGACAAGGCCTTTCCGTTAAAAACAATGTTCATAGTCAGTGTGGGAATGCTAAATACACTATCCTGGATGAGCAGCACCATGAAACAATTGCTCTTCCTCGCCTTGAAAATTGGCTGCGCGGGAGTTGTCCTCTTTGACATATTCTCACAGAGCGACTTTCAATGACATTAGCAGGGTCTGCAGGCCATGTCGTCAAAACTGCCAGGGTCTCACTCCCAAGGGTATGGGCATTCCAGCCAAATATTGGGGATGAGACTACCATCTTGACACAGGCATGTTCTGTTTGTGTTGGCAACTGTTCTCAGAAGACTTGCAAACATATGCACACATGGCAACACATGGTTTTGGTACATCAGAATGAGGGACTCTCCATTTTACATTTTCCTTTGGCTTCAAATGGACAATGGTGTCTCCATTTAGGGAACAAGCATTGATTGCTGCATGTAAATGTATTGAAGATTTTCTGCCAACGAACAAAGAATAATCATCCAATGTCCAGCCTCCATGCGGTCTGACAATCAACAAGCACTGCCCAAAAGCCTTGTGTCTTGACTATGCCAATCCCTGTCTGGAGTGCACTCTGGTGTGTTTTGTTGCGTGTACCTGTGCACATCTGTTCTCTGATTACGTGGGGTTTGGGGTGTTCTGCCAAACATAGCGATGCCCATGTAGGCCGCTGGAAAACCGACGCTATCTGACGATTTGAGTTCAGGTGAGATAGGTGGCAAGACGAGTGTGTCATGCTTTTGTGTCAATTTTAAGGACACACTCATTGGTTCAATCCCCACCTGGATTGAGATGGATTTTCAGAAGCTTGTGCCCTGCCTCTTCAAAGTCCAAGCTGGACATGATGGTGAGGTATATCGTCCGCCGAAGGTTAACTTCATTTATGTATGTCATGTCCGTAATCTCCATCTTGTTGTCTTCATCCGATTCTGCGTCTGAACCCTCTTCACCCTCTCCATCCTCTCTATCACTACCGCTGCTCTCGGAATCGCCATCTTCCTTATCTGATTCACCTGGTCCGCGATTGCAAGACAGCATGCTACGTCACATTCAACATAAGTCCACAATGTCCACAGTGCAGCACAACAAGCATTACAAGGATAAGTATTGACAGGGAGAGTAGCGGCCAGCCTGGCACAAACACTCAACAAGAAGCATCAGCCAGCAGGATTTCGGAAAGAACAAACTAGTTAAAGTTGTCCAGTGCACACTCACCCAAAATCTCCATCTTTATGGCTTCGTACTCCTTTTCGTGCTGCTCATACTCCTCATCCAGCTTGAACACGTCCAGGCCCATCTCTGCATCCAGGTTTGGTGTATCCAGGCCCACCTCATGCGTGATCTGATCCTCCTCCTCGATCAAGTCCAGCTCAGACTGGACCGCAGGAAAGCCAGAGGTTGCAAAGCCAGCCTTCCGCACTGCAAACAAGCCCTCGATCATGAATTGGACTCGCTTGTCGATCTCTCCCTCATGCAGGATGGCACGCAGTCGTTCAAACACACTGTAACACATACAATTCTGCTTTGAATGCACACGTCACATGTTTGACACACCACTGGATTTGCAACACAATGCAATGATCAGCACTCTAATGTGCTTGTTGCTTGCCTCCAGGTCGTCCATTATTGCTTCAGGCAACCGAGCAGCACCAAATACTACTAGCTGCAACTGCGACACACGATTTGCACTGTACAAAGACACAAACTTACCACCAATACAAGTCTGACAACAATATTCTGGGAAACTAACAGCAAAACCTGGAGGACTGCCAACCACTCCAGAGTTTGACTGGTGCTTCAGTAGTCTAGCCTCATTGAGGGTGGGCAGCTTGTTTATGTTGGCATTCGATTGCAGGATGCCAACCATTTTAACAACAGGCTCAAAGACGATCACCATGGCAAGCATGGTGCCTTCAATCTGCTGCACTCTTCACTCCACCTGTGCCAGGAGGGGTGAGGTACTCGCAGACCATAAGACTGGCACAATCTGATGGTTTGAGCTCAGTAGACCCATGATGTGCCTAGCATGTCTTTTCACTTGTGGCTGTTATGCATTCATTCCTTTCTTTGTATGTGGTCAAAGTGTTTTTGAAGTGCTGCTATTTCCATTCCGCACACAAAATATCAAATGCAGCATGGCACCCTCTAAATAATGTAGAAGCAGGATTCTCTTCCTCCCAAGTGTTGTGAGGTCCTTATGGACTGTGGTAACACTGATGCTGTCTCATGATCTGAAATACATGACCAGTGCATCATGTTTCACATTCCATGACCAGTGTGCCATATTGCTGTGGTGGATATCCATGCGCACCTGTGCAAGCCCTGCGGTGACAGCTCCTGCAGTGTGGCTCCTACCTCCTTTGTGAACGAAACAGCCACTTCCACACTGTTGTCAGAGGGATTTTCCAGCAGCACCATGAGCAGCTCAAGTGCCAGAAGCTCATGTGCAACTGCTTGGTTAACCAGGTGGGCAAGGAACTGGGTTGCTGCAAGAAAGACAGGCTTGTCATTCCTGCGGTAGGCTCGCTTGAACTGCACAACAAAATGCAAAGGTCGGCTTCAGTTGACTCTTGCTCAGCATTTGCAAAGGCAGAGGCACCCCACCAGTGGTTCGCTGCAAGGACAGGGCACAGCACAGACCGTATTTCCAGGAAAGTAGGGCACAGGTTTCCATCCTGTGCCAGACCTGTTTCACACGACTGCCTGGGACAGGCTCAGTCACGAGTCGCTGACAAATTGATGTCAGGAGTGCAGGATGGGGACATGGATTTGCCCACAATGTGGTGTGCAACAGTTGCCACAGGTTTTCCCTTGATTCAAATTGAGAAGATCCAAATACAGCTAGTCGATGGACAGCAGTCCGTTGCACACACACCTGTAAAATCACTCGCTTCAGAAGGAGCTCGCCAATTTCTGGGAACTTTGTGTTCACAACGGCAACAAGTGCTGCATACACCGGAGTGAAGGTGGGAGATGCCATCTGCGACTTCATGACCGCACGGCAGAACAAGCCGCGGCCACGAATCAAATTCTGCGGGGAACACAAAAAGAGCTTAATGTTCACATTGATGCATTGCGGGTTTCCTGGTTCCTGAAAACACATAGGCTCACAGAACTCTTGCTCGAGGTTCAGTGTACAGGCATCATAATCCCAAACAGCAGCAAAGAACACGTCAGTCGTAACCATGATTACAAATAGCTCCTGCTGCTCTGTTTGCAATCCAATCACCACAGGGGCCACCTGTGTGATGCAATGGCCGACATTGCACAACGTGCTGACAATAATGAACTCCTTTGCATTGGATACCTGTTTCCTGCTCTCCTCCTCTGGAAAAGTTCTTTGGAAATCTGTCCGTCACAGTCTTAAATGTGGAGAGTTCGTTGACAGGGGCTGCAGAGTACAGGTGTGCACAGCAGCAGCAATAGCTGCGAGAAGGCACTCACCTCGCCAAATAGCTCAGGCAACATGTTCTTCATGTTTGTGGCATTCACTTTGTTGACAATTCCGTTGAGACTTTTCCTGAGAGCATCCCATGTCATGCGTTGATACTCTGGCCCAGATTTGTCTTGGCACTGCTTCATCATCTGAGCAAGGCGAAAAGGCGGCACGTACACTCCCCCAAACACGCCTGAAAAAAAAATTCAGCAGAGTTGGTGGGCATTAGAATGCTGCTGTTCTGAGCCTGCCGTCTCGGAAAATGCAGAGGCAATTTTGCAGGGCAACAGGCCCTCAATACTTTTGTTGCAGCTGTGACAAGCACTGTACTTGCGCCTTCAATCAACACAGTGTATCGGGCACTTTTCAGCACTGGTGGTTGGTCCCGATGTCTGCACAGCAATTTGACAGCGCTGAGCACTGCCAGTGGGTTATTGAGAGGGGCAAAGAAGAAGATTTCCTCCACATGGTGTTGAACGTAAATGCGAGAGGAAAAGAAACTACCCTATCTTCATATAGTATCAGGAGAATGGAGTTCACTCATCCAAGCGCTAAATGCCAACAATTATGAACAACAACGCTCGCGCAATGCCATTGCCCACGCAACCTGCAAGGGTGCGGTACACAGGAAGACCAGGCTCATCCCAACAAGATGCAATGATCCAACGCAGGACCCTTGCCTTTCTCATCAGCCACAAGCCGAGCCCCAGTCCCCAGATTCAACCTCCGCCTACTACCCGCCCACCAACAAGCCTCGCACGGTACCGAGCGACATCCCACCGCCGCAGAGCACACAGCCCAGCTGGCGCCTCACCTTTGACCGGGGCAATCGGCTGGGGCTGCCTTGGGGCCGCCTTGTCCCCATCGCCGTCCCCCGCTGTTCCCTTCTCCCTCTTCCTCCCTTCCGGAGCCCCTTCCCGCTCATCCTCGCCGCCGTCCCATCTGTCAAATCCCCCTTCGTCTCGAGCCCTCCCGTCCCTGCGCCCCTCCCCGCTCCGCCCCCTGCCCTCCCTCCTGCCTCTCCTCTCGGAGGAGCGCCTCCTGGACGACTGCCCCTCGTGCCTCCTGGGCTCATCCCTGTCCCGGTCCGACCTGTGCCTCTTGTGGTGGCGCCGGTGCTCCCTGCGACGGGCAACGATCCCAGGGGCGGCCCCCCTCAGCCACGGCGCCGATGCCAGCCTTTGGGGCGATATTTATTGCAAACAGAAAGGAAGGCGGGTCGCGCAAAGGGAAAACCCTCCTACGCAAGGGCGCCCGAGACCTTTCCTCGGTGTGAGAAGATGGTGCGAAGTCTCCAGTGCAACAACAGCAGCACACGAGCGCAAGGCGCGAGCGCCGCGAACAGCAATCACCACCGCGGGTGACCCACAAGGAATGGCTGTTGCGCCGCGGGTGGGAGATGCCAATCGCCACACCACCCTCCCTAGAACGCTTTTGCATTGATCGGCAATGGTCGCCCTCGATCCTCCGCCGGTGGGAGGTTGCCATGCGCTGCGCCAGGGCGCGCCCGCGGCCTGCCTGGGGAAGGGGGGATTACCTGCTGGGCGAACGCGAGCGTTCAGTTGCACCGCGCTTGCGCCTCGCGTGCGCCTCGCGGGGGGAGCGCTCTGACTCGCCTCCGCTCCTCGCGGAAGGGGAGCGGCGCGCCATACTGCGGCTGGCGTCCGTGTCCCGTGACCGCTGGTCGCTTCGTCCAGCGATTTCAGTGAAGGAAACGCATTTCGAAATTGCCAGAGGTGGGACATGGTGGTGTGGGTGGGTTGCAAAGGGAGGTATCGGTATCGGAAGACGGTAGTGGGAGACTGGACGACTGAGTTGGCAAATGCGCTGCTAGGTTGGAGAGTGGGCAGTGCGCGGCAAACACATCGGCAGCAATTGGATCGACCTGTGCAGCAAAGCGAGGAACCTGCCGGCCTTTCCTTTGCCAAGGCTTGAACTTGCTCGACTCGCGTTGTGTTTGGTGTTCAGCAAATTTTGGATCTGTCCTGTGTTTTTTTCCGTTTGAGCGGATCTCTCCAGGGCTTCCAGGGAACAAATTGCCCAGGACAGGGAGGTGATAGTTTGCCACTGTCATCCTTCCTGCGTTCAAGCTCACACAAAAGCTCTTTGATTGGTGTCGGACATGGACTTGCCCAGTTTTCTGGTGCATTTCGAGTCCAGCCATGATGGCGTCTTTAAGAGAGACCCGGAGAAGTACAGTACTAACTCATTGACCACACAATGCCGACTATGGAATGCTCAGCATCAAGTTGGTGCGGAGGGGGGAGGGGAACCAGATTGTGGCGTTAGGAACTTGCTCAATTGCCACAAGATATGCTGAGGCTAATAAGAGCTGGTCAACGTCGAGCAGGTCCTGACGTGCTTGAAGACTTCCTCAAGCGCTAAACCATCATGGAAGTTCCGAAATTTCTTAATTGACAGCCTCTAGGACTGCCCAAATGGGGGCATCGATTGTGGATGCTCGAAAAAGTCAGATGTCTGAAGCGACGGCAGACAATGCATCTTCTTTTCCATGATGCCAAAAATGATTTAGAGCCTCCCAATGCGAGAAGGTGAACACACATGACAAGTGTGACGCAGATAAAAACAAGGTGTACTCAGGGAGACCCACTGCAAAGGTCACAGTCTTGGCAGCACCAGATTTAACGTAGGCCACCCAAAGCCAATCGAAATGGAAAATTCCGTGTTCAAGAGAGTGTCCGCACCCACCGGACTCGAAACTCCCTTCCAATGTTGCAGGAAAACCGGGCAGGCGGGGGCCAATGCTTAGCGCTAGTCTTACGCTAGGTGTACTACATTCGACACACTCTGGACTCTGAAAGAGAGTTCAAGCAAATAATCAAAACAATGCAGGCAGAACAAAAATTTGGTAGCACTTTTAATACTTCCTGAATGTCGTGGTGTTAGCCATTCACCTTGTTTGTCTTACTGTCTGTGCGCTTTTGTGCGCGTGTAGATGAACATCGGCACCGTCAGAACCCCGACAGAATTTTGAAGTACCAAGACAGACCAGCGGATGGAAAGGACAGAAAGGGAATCAAATACGCTGCGCCGTGCTTTCAGAAGCCGAAAATACCTTGTTTGTTAACAAAGCGAGCACTGACATGCCTTGTACTAAAAGCACTGGTAGAGTACTGCCTATTCCATACAATTGATAGTTGTGTCTGGCTTGTGCTCAAATGGAACCAAATCCTCTATTTGAAGCATAAAACCTGTTAAAAAGGACTAGATCAGGTCAGTTTGATCGTTCTTGAGTGGCACTGTCCATCCGCAGTAGAAACGTGTCCAACGAGTATGGTTCTTTGCATCTGCGGATCTCATCGTTCGCCGGCGGCTGCGAGGTTTGTCCAATAGCTGTCATTTTAGGCCATGAAGGCAATGAAGGGGTCATGAAGGTCGCGGAGTGGCAGAGCCCTTGAAAAGCTAGAACCCTTAAACTCTAAAACCCGAAAATGACCTTCACGGCCTTCCGTCCGGCAATGAGAATATCGGGCATCAGTGACGGCCTGTGTCTGGCGCCGTATTGCCGACCACCGCCTCTGCCGTCTCGTCGCAGGCTCAGCTCCCAGTACTGAAAACCAGGCCAACACGCTTTTGAACATAGTGCACCGCGTGAATTATGTAAATTGATTGAAAATCGTGTAATAAGAGTGTTAAATGGTTCACTTATCTTATAGAAATGGGACCTGACCGTGCAGTAACGGTTGGGTGAGTGTACGTGATTTTACGCGCTTTAAAATGGCTCGAAACCGTGTATTTTGGCCGATTTGTTACTTGTGCCCCTCGCCCCCGCGCGAACGGCGTCCACTCCTCCCTTCACCACCGACACTTCGCCCACCCGTGCCACAGGCGGCCAGAAGCGCGCGCTGAACGGCAAACCCCCCTCGACTCGCAGCGACCGGCGAGTCAGAGCGCCTCGTCCGCCGCGGGCGTTGCCACCTCGGAGGGATACACCGGACGACGAGGGGCGCCGGGAAATCCGCCCTGGACGGCCCCTGCGAGTCCAGTGCCCCTCACCTCGCCTCCGGCCCCCTCTCCGCGCCTCGTGACGGCCCCCTCAAGCCGCAGCACGTGGAACCGCGGCACTGCGCAGCGGCCCTGCGGCCCTGCAGCGCCTCGGGCAGTCCGCACGGAAGGCACACCGCAGCTCGCGTGGCAGTTTCGTGCATCGGACGTCTGCCCGGCAGACGTCTCCGGTGACCGCGTCGGCCCTCGAGTTCGTTCACCACCGTGGAGAGCGAGCACGACGTCGGCCCGTGGTCGAGGGCCTCGAGGAGGCTGCTGCGGGGGTTCCTAGGGAGGCGCCATGGTGGGCGTTGCCAAAAGCAGCTGCGGTCGCGCGCGCGGTGCTCGCTGTTGTTGTTTCCGGGGACGGGGGAGGGCCCGTCGACGACCGGTGCCCGCCAGGTGAAGTTGCGGCGGGGCCCCTTTCGCCGGACGTGCTCGGACGTCGGAAGCCGCCCTGGAGCAATCCCTGGGTGACGCCTGTCCGTTGCATATTGCCGTCCGGACAATGGTTGCCGTGGAGGCCAGGAACGCTGGTGGAGGGCTCTTGGTTAGCCGCTGGAGGACCGGTTTTCATTCTGTCACAGTTCCACAGACGTGCCAGCCTCGCCCTCGACCACAGCGCATTGCCGCACGGTCTGCTGGCACAGCGCGCTTTGCCCCTGGTGCGGCTGCACGTGCCTGGCATTGTTGGCATTCACGCGGCACTTAAGGCTCTTGGATCAGCATCGCGACGTGTGGGGGCAAGTCAAATTTTGCGAAACAGCGCCGTAATCACCAGGGATGCCATCGCCCACAGCCTTGTGTGAAGCATCAAGCGGATTAGCCACACAGTGGCAACCGTAGCACTTGCGCATGGAATGTGATGAAAATGGGGCCGTCATGCTTGAGCTGGCAACCGCGATCTACGAAAAGCTATGCAAATAGAAGGGGCGCAACGGGTTGAAATAAATCATCGTGCAGGATAATGCGGTAGTTGTTGGAACAGCAGCAGATGATAAGTCGCAGCGGAAAGCCTGCAATCAGTCGCAAAGAAATAGAGATCATGAAAAGCCCCAAATTCGATTGTACTCCAAATTTACCAATCTCAGTTTGGTTTGGTATTCCGTCTATATTCCATTCTGTGGAGGCGAACAATTCTGTTTAGAGTATTACATTGTACAATTTAGGACATTTATGCATGATATGCAGGTCGTTTTATGGTGTTGGCATCGCACCTACCATGGCATCGTACGTGCCAAATTCCATGTGTTACTTGTGAGGGCGAACGGCACAAAAGATGTAAAGTACCAGTCATGATATGTTGCACCAAATACCCGTTTCCCCTGCTGAGGTAAACGTGATGCATAAGACCTAAACCACCATCAGACCTTGGTAAATCATCATTTCTGATGCCGCACATGCTGCAGGCTGAGGAAGACCAAGGCTCCTCAGCGTCTGGGGAGACGGAATCTCATACAGACACTCCAGAAGGAGGAACGCCAAAAGTGGGAGACGTGGAGTCTGGAGATGCAGGGCAGGCAGTGCCACTGGCTGAGACAGCCACACAGGTAGAACATTCTCCGCAATCTGGCAAATGAATAAACAATAGTTGCAATGCACTCTAACGAATGTCGTATTGCGCATTGGGGAATATAATTTCCAATATCCTTGACCATGCCTGATGAGGAAGATGTCGTAATTTCTGCTGTACTGAATTGATCTCTTACATGCCCTTATGGCATGTTGTCATCAGGATGCACCAAGTCACAGATTGGATGCTCACAAAAAGTTGAAAACAAAAATGTTTTGAATGCTATGCTGGCTAAATATATGCTGCCTAACTCTCGAAAACCTTATCGAAGAGATATGGAACGTTGTGTGAAAACGCAAAAAATTGTAAATGTGCGTTTCGTCACATATCTCCCAATAAGGAAGAAACACTGTTGGGCAGACTGCGATGCTATCGGCTATCAATGGTGACGAAAGCGAGACTGAAAGCGCTTCCCCAGGCCTCATCTTACTGATTGCTTCTCTGACAAGGCTTTCGACATTGTTGCAATGTGTAGCGGGGCAGCGCCGCTGGTGCACAGCCGCTGTGGCACCTTAACAATGCTGATGATATGATGATGGGGCATAAATGTGGGATTCAGTCGCCATAGCAGCGCACGCCATCGTCGCATTCGCCGAGGGCACTACTCCACTGCCGAGCGCAGAACTTTCTTAGTAAAATGGCACTTCAGTGTGTGACTTCTCTGCCTGATTTAATATCCGAAGTGCATGACCCAGGGTGGCGGTGATGGAGCCGATAAAGAGGGCGATCCTGAGCAGCAAAGGGAAGAAGGGCCAGAGTCCGGTGAAGTCGGTCAGTCAGGTGAGAGATGTCTAGAGGGTCCCTCTGGAGGGTTCCCAGCTGATCAGGGCCCTGTCGGTCAGCCCTCAGTTGATGCCCCCGGAGGATCCGAAATAGCAGGTCAAGGGGTGCAGGACCTCCTGGCGGAGCTGCAGATGGAAAGGGACAAGTACGATGAACAGATGAAGGTGGAAGCCAGGGCGAGGGAGGTGCGCCGAGCTGGCAAAAAACAAACTCAAGAGCTTGTCCTGATCTGGGCGCGCCGCATTCAGGCGTCTGATCGGATTCCTTGAGAGCACTGGGATGCGACATGTCTGGATTCATCGAAATTGAAATGGGCCATAAGCTCATCTCGCATGCCTCCTCGCATGCAAGATTTTTGCGATCTGGATGGCGCTTTCGTTGCTGCCATTGGGGACTGATGCGGTCGCCACAATCGAACGGAATAAAGCAGCATCGGAATTGGCACGCCCTGCCAGCCCTGTTTCATTGTTGCAAACATTCAAATTAGAGTCGCTATATCATTGCGGCATTTGCTGGCAGCCCACAGCTTGATCAGCATCAACGGAAGCCTGCAAAATGCTTGGCAATGTCTGCTAAAAGCGGGTCGGCGCATTGACGACTTTCGCTGCGTCTGCAACAGGAGCTGGAAGACATGCTCCTGAGGATGGAGCGCCACTTCAAAACCGAACAAGCCGCACGGAAAGAGGCTGAAGAAATGCTGGAACAGGCCGCGCAGGCGGAAATAGCCGCCAAAAATCAAATGGAAGATGCGGCGCAGAAACACGCCGCAGATGAAAAGCGTGTTCAGGACGAGCTGGAAGCCATCCAGAAGGTGCGATGGACGATCTATCATTCATCCTTATGTACGGACCGACCGTACATATGCGCGTTTGGTAGCGAGGCTCGGTGCAGCGCCAGCCTCCGCAGATTGATGCGGCCATTGGCGACGATCCAGTGTTGGCCCAGACGGCTTCGGGTGCCAGCCGTTCCGGTTTCAAGTCCAGTCGTTTCATCACGGAACGACTGGACAGCAGCAACGACCACGGAACTGGACTGGACATCATGGAACGACCATGCAGAATAGACAGAAGCAAAAGAATGCTTTTGAATCCCTTTTCCAGATTTTGCAAGATGGCTTAAACCACGAAACAAGCCACATCACGTCGCATGAACACTGTCGCTCACTAGTTGCAAGACTCAGGCCCCGCGTGTGAACGCGCTTGTGCATATCCAGGAAAGAAAGGGCCTGGAGACGATGCGCCAGGAATTCGAGAGCGAGGTGCAAGCCGCCCGCGTGGAAGTAAAGAAAGCGCAGGAGGCCTTGAAGACGGCAGAGGAGAGGGTGCGGGCGGACGAGCGCGTCCAGAAGGCGAAAATGGAGGCTGAATACCAGACCCGCATAATTGCACTGGGGTCGGAGCTCGAGCGGGTCCGAGAGGAGCTGGCCATTCGAACGCAGAGCTTAGGAGACGAACTAGAAAGGTATGCGCCGCCGCACTGTTCGTGAGGATGAAGGCCGACTCCTCATGTCCAGGAACGGGGTGCCTTATGACAGCCTAATTACAATTGTGAAAGCTGAGCCACGTTTTGGGGAGAACCAACAGGAGCTCTGGAACTCGCGCCCTTCAGGTCTCAGCACGTGATGTGATACGTCGCTGTCAACGCAGCTCGGCACCAAAACGCCATTGTGCTGCACCAATTCTTCAGCTCAGGCCACATCTTGCGAACGGCCTTCTATTCGGCATCACCTCGCGATTCGCCATTCTGCTCCTGAAGAAGAAGCAACGGTGCAGCATCTTTTAACGATCCGGGTGGCCGTCAAAGGACATGCAGAGACCATGGCCTGGGTAGTCTTTTAACGGTATCCTTCCAGAAATTCAGAACATCGGAAGTAATACCAGAAAAATAGTACCGGGAGAAATTTCGGTTTTCCAGCGAACTGGCATCGGCACAAAGAAATAGTGTGGCCCGACCTTCGCGCAGATTAGAGAAAATGATATCACATGGCAGCGCCTAATTGTGCGAATTCGGCCCAAAGGGCGCAAATTCTCCACGCCAAAATCAATCACAATACCTTGACTTCAATAACTTAACCCCAATTGTCCAACCAACCGCCGACTTCTCCCTGCCCGCATGTCTGCAGGTGGCGCAAGCAGGCGGAGCTGGCGGCCGTGGCCGTCATCGAGGCCAAGGGCGAGGTGATGGAGCGGCGGCGCGAGATCGACGTCACCAAGGACCGCATGGACCGCCTGGTGGACAAGCTGTACGCGGGCCGCGAGCACGGCATCGTGCTGCACGGCGCCCTGCAGGCCGCCCAGATGTACCACGGCCAGGCGCAGGCCCGCCTGCTGGCGTCCATGCAGAAGAGCTACTACCACGGCGTGCAGGCGGGCCTGCCCTGGGGGGGCACCATTGCCGGCGCCGGCGCCAAGCAGCTGCCGGCGCCGGCCCTCGAGGAGCAGGGCGGCGAGGCGAGGCGCTGGGGGAAGGGCAAGGCGGAGGGGCGGGGCCCCCGGGCCTTAGGGAACAGGCTGCCGCCGCTGTCCGCCAGGGGGCCTCAAGGCGGGGGCCTGCAGGGGGAGTACCCCGCCGTGCCTTCCCGGTATGCGCAGCGCGCCACTGCGCAGGCCCAGGCGCAGGGTGCGCAGGCCAAGCGGCAGCAGCGGCTGGCGCGACAGCGGTCCAAGGACAGGTTCGCTGGCCAGCGGGACAGGGCGTTCGCGGTCATGTCAAGGTGGGACTGAGGCCGGTGGTGGGGTCGCTATGCCTGCGGGGGCTGGGGGTGCTGTGCGGCTTGCGATTCTGGGCTGGGACAGGGCGGGATCCTGTACAAAAGGTGTGGCGAATGCGGGTGGGTACTCCCCTTCTGTGTGGAGGCTGGCGCACACGGCGTCGAGTGTCATGCGGTGTCCGCCCTCCTGAGAAGGCGGGCAAGTATCGTCGACAACCAGGGCGGATGGTTAGGGGCTCACTAGGCTTCCGTGCAGGACATGTTGCATGCAATTTTTCCATTTCCAGCCAAACTCCAACCAAGATCTCCAGAGGGAACGCAACAATTCCCAGGTCATCCACGGCCCACGATTCGGATCCACTCTTCCATTGCGCGGCGCACCATGCCTGATGCCATCTTGGGCTCGGACCACTCAGGGTAGAGCTTGGCGCCCGGGGTGCGGAGTCCATCACATAGGGATGTACGTCTCCGGCATGGAGACTCCGTTGAACGCGGCCACACTTGCTCTGCCAGGGTTTGCCGCTCTGTGTAAACGGGGAAGGCCTGGCGGTTTCAAGACAGCCTGTGCATTTCCACGTGGCCGCCCCCTCCCCTCTCGCCCTCACCATTGCTCTAGCTTGTTGCGTTGCTCGTAATGGTAGGTAACCTTTGGACTACTGGCAACAGTATGACAGAAACGCGCACAGCTCGACTCTGCACCATCCAGACACACAGCACGCAAATTGCAGATTACATGACGGTGCGCGTTTGTGTTGTACAACGTCGCATCACGCATGCCAACAGAGTTCCTCAAGGGCCACCATCCAGCATGCCACTGCATTCATTACCCTCCACACGACACGCACACATACACACACACGCATCCCATGAGTTGTTCAATGCCAGACGCCAGGCACTCGGCGTCGCAGAAGACTGCATCAACGCGCTCTGCAGAGAACACCGCGGCGAGCCCAGGCCGGTGCACAAAGTGCCATCCGAGACACAAGTCCCCAACAAGAACACGCAGGCTGAGGAGCCCGCCGCCGCCAGCACCTCGTCGTTCAGGCGCCAGGGGAGGGGTCCCCCCCAGGGTGACATTCCATACTGCTACAATTCAGACAACCCCAGACGCTCAATGAAACAATGCATGCGCACCGTCCTCTCTCCCCTCCTTATAGCAAAGGTGACGACTGTCACGACATTCCCCGCCTAATCACATGCCACAGCACACTCCCAAACACGTACACGCATATCCATTATCCGTCCCGGCAGGGGACGAGAGAACAGCAAACGCAAGCAAATACAACGCAGTGCAATCAGGTTATCCCGCCGGTTCCCAGACCCTCCACTCGCTAATGTACACAGCGCCCCAGCTCTACATCCGCTCTGCGCCTGCAGCAGCAGCAAGATCGCCAGATTGCACGGTGGCCGAGTTGTTGCCACCAATCAGAACAATGCCCCCAACCCCAGACTGAGAAAAGGCCCCAAGCAGCGCAGTTGTCCCACAGACACGCCGTTGGCGATGTCATGGTGTGGTGGACACCAGAACACTTGGGCCAATTAACGAAATAGCAAAATGGCACAGGGCCACAGCAGAGGCCCCCGTTTAGAATGGCTGATGGTGAGGCTCAATGTGGGTGAAATTGGTGTGGCGGAGGATGGGCGTCTTCCCCGTGCGGTGGGTCGACCACAGCTCCTGGAAATTCATCACGGCCTTCATGAGGCGCGTGACTTCCTGCACCAAGAGGACGACGGTTCGCCGGTAAGCCTTCAGCATTTGGACAAGCTGTTGTGTAAAGGAAAATTCATTTCCAAAGCTAGCCACAGATGCCGTCATTTCATTCAACTTTGCTCAACATGGACGGCTGGGCGCAGGACAGCCGCAGAGCGATCGAGAGCTATCACGTGGTTGGGGAGCAGAATCCAGGAAATTGGCAGTTTGCAATCGACACACAGCAGCTGCGCGGGCCCCCAGCCCAAAACACTGGAATGCCCAGTAACAACACTGCAACTGCCACACTGCAAGCTTATGCTTAACTGCAAGATCCCTCAAGGATGAGTGCCAGGGCCAACGGCAGCGACCATTGTTCCACATCCTCCCCTCTTCGTCAATATCTAATTCTCAGATGGACGACGCTGGCCCCCTTCAAAGGATGACAATACTGGTTGTGGACAACTTGGAGATCAACTAGAACGGGACAAAGACACAATGTCTTTTGGCATCTACCCACTCCCATGAACAAGCAGAAGACACTGCCACCACGCACCTCTTGCTTCTTCCTGACCTCATTGTGGAGCCTCCTGTTTTGGAAGACAAGGCCCACAACCATGGCTGACAGCACCGCCAGGCCGGCACCATAAGCCACCCCTTTCCAGTCCAAACTGGGCATTGCAACATCGGCCTAGCAAGCAACACACACCACACACGTCACTAAACGGAGCAAGCAAACTCATAACCAAGGGCACGGCAGCAACCCAAGGCTGGTGCGGAAATTCACCAAGTCACGGCATTGCAGGTGCCTGGGCTCGCTTATTCTCTTCAGGCAATGCCGGAAACAGACCTTCATGAACATGAAAGGGGTGCAAGGCCTCCATTCGGCCAATGGAATGACATTAAGAATGTCTCACATGTAGACATTCCAACTTGCCAAAGATAGATGTAAGCCTGCAATTCAGCCTACGAGCTCTCTAAACATGAAGTGCATTGGGCTCACCCACCCACTCATCCCAAGGAAACGAAGTTTCAAAGGACGTCCCAAGTGCAGCAGCATACGAAAAAGGAGCAAACACAAACTACACGGGGCACAACCGGTCATGCACACATACAGTAACACACTGCAAACATATTGCATCACGTCCTGCATGGCCACAATCTTGGAGACATCTGGAAGGCGCAGGTGGCACCGAAGCCTCTACATTCAGACAGCTAGCCTGGCAGCACAGCTCACCATGCTCAGCCAATGGGGCACCATTCCACTCGGCAGGAGGCCCATCGCCAGAGCTGTCCAGCGCTGAGCAATCTGGTGTACCCTGGGCCACATCCAGAACAACCCTCCAGCCAGGTCTGTGGCCACCTCAAGGGATTTCCCTTCTTCCTGTGTGGCAATGACCGGTGTGCATAAATGAACAAAGACAGGAGGGAAACAGGAGTAGGAATATACCCCTTGATGCACCAGTGTCTGTCACAAGCAGTTGATGCTATGAACATCAGGAGAACCCTGAGTTCTGCCCTGGCCCAAGGTACAACACTGGCAAACTGAACTAATGTTGACCACAGAAAGGCCAACACAATGCATTCTTGTCTGTTGACCACACTGGACTCGTGTGCCTGCCAAGCAGACCGCAATACTGTACAGCTATGACCATGTACATTGGTCATGCTAACAATACACAGATGTGAAAACAGCACATCGCAGACAGACTGGAGGCAAGGACAAAATCGTGGCTGTCAGCATTCCACTTGGTCTAGGAAGATGTGTCAAAATCGATCTTGTGGTGTTTGCATGCACAACTGACCGTCAGTGCAGCATCGCTTTCCTCCTTCACTGGCGCCTCAAGCTTGGGCAGCTCTTCCACTGCAGAGTTGGGCTGGATGCCACGTTGTGCGCATTTTGGGCTTTCAAACGACAACTCGCTGAAAGCTCCCTCAGTGGACTTTATGTCCTCGAAGCTATCCACGCCCGGCAGGGGGTTTGCCTTCAGCACCTGCCGATCGCGTCCACAGAGCGGACGATTACCACAGCCCAGAGCTGGAGAGTTCATGGAGACGATCGCAAAACTCGAGTAGAAGCAGAGCAGGTGCCAACAGTGACCAAAAACAGCGTGGGAAACAAGCTCCACCAGACAACACAGCATGCCAGAGATGCAAGTTGATGCTGCTGATGACACGGACCACTGAACAAGTGCCAGGGGAGACAGAATTGAGCGCGTAAAGTGGAAACGATGGGCTACACGTGAGTTCCATGCACTATCAGTTCAGCTGCGCACTGCGAAACCATTACCACCCAAGGTGACCACCCCGCATCCCGCACACCCCGCTCACTTCCCCTCCATACCTCCACCTCCTCCGCGCCGCACTCCGGCCAGTAGCTGCCGTCCAGAGACCCCTCCTGCGACATCTCCTGCAGGTCCACCATCGCCTCGCGGCTGTCCGGCTCCGACCTCGCGCTGCGGCCCCCCACGCTGCCCACCTCCTCCCCCGAGACGTACCCCTCCCCCTGCTGGCAGTCCCACGCCTCCAGGCCCTCGTCCGCGCCCTCTGACAGCACGGCCACCTCCAGCACCTCCTCGATGCCGAGGTCGCCAAAATGGCCGGAGGCGAGCGGCGTGCCGCAGGCGCTGCCGCTGGACACACTGAGGACTTGGGCCGGCTGGGGGGGCGCCAGCTGGCCGTCGTCGGTGGAGACGGGGAGGGGGGTGGCGCCGCGCGGCGGATAGTCCTGGCGGTCGCCCTGCCTCTCCGCCGCCTCCAGCGCCTCTATCTCCGCCAGTGCCCTGGCGTGCGCCTCCTGGAAGGCCTGCGGGGGGGGCAAATGGCGCGAGCGAGGTCACGCAGTGATCGAGCACTCGCCTGCTTCAGCGACAGATTGCTTTGAGTGCTCGGGCCCGGTTGCGC
The DNA here is from genome assembly GCA_905146915.1 of Ostreobium quekettii. Lineage (NCBI taxonomy): Eukaryota > Viridiplantae > Chlorophyta > Ulvophyceae > Bryopsidales > Ostreobiaceae > Ostreobium > Ostreobium quekettii. The sequence goes on along the minus strand of CAJHUC010000426.1, from coordinate 119,799 downwards.
CTCCCGCGGGGGAGAAGTGCTGCTGTACAGAGTTTCGGGATGCGGGACACTCACCGGTGTCAGGTCGGTCTGGCCCCCTGCGTGATCGCTGAATCCGAACTCACTGCCCGGGATCGTCCTGCGGCCGGGTGAAACAATCCACCCTCTCAGAATGACACCTTCACAACAACGCGGCGAAAATTCTCCCCAGTGGCCCACGCGCGAGCCTCGTGGGTTGCAGCAGCAGGCGATGTGAGAGGTGCGCGGATTTGGAGGACTGGAAAACAGCCGGAGCGGCCGTCGAGGGGGCCCGGCCGTCCGCGGCAGGCAGCAGCGCGCACCTGGCGGGGCTGCCGCACTCCGATGCGTGCGAGCAGCCAACGATCTCCCACCCGCCGGACCGCCTGCCCGCACTGCCGCCCTCCTCGCGCTCGGCCGCCGTGCGCTGCTGCCGCACCTTGAAGTCGAGCACGTCTCGCCACACCTCAGCCTGCTGGTCCACCTGCGAGGTCGGAGCGACGAGTAGATTTTACGTCAAAGGGTCCGCTGCTGAGCGCCTGAGGGGATGCCGCGGAGGCCAGGCATCCCCGCTTGAAAACGGCAGCGCCATGTATGCGAGAAAAACAAAGGTGGGGGAGTTGGTGGATGTTAGGCGAACTGGGGGGGGACAAGAGGCCTCACCTTGACGACGGCAGGCAGGTCCTGCCAGTCCGTGGCGGGCTCCTGTGCAGCCTGTTCTGCCATGGTGGGCGGCCTGGCAGCACTCAGAGACTCAGAGATGGCAGGCCGGGGGGGGGGGCCATCCGGGAGCTGGGTCGCAGCATCTCCCCTTGGGGCCCGGGCAGCGCCGGTTGCCTCGACACCAGGGAGGGCGGGCGGAGGGGGCGGGGGGGGGCGGGGGGGTGAGGGGGGGTCCAGGGCGCTAGGCGGAGGGAGAGCCGGGAGAGGCACCTGAAAGGCAGCCTCAAGGAGCTGCCGTTCCGCAAATCGAGCCGGCGAGAGGATCAACACCGGAACCGGGTGCGAAATCCCGACCACAATGCCTACAAGAGTGCGCGTGTCCGTGCTGCTTGGGCGCGAGCAGACCAGGTAGGAGGACGCCGCGAAAGGCGGCAACCCTCTCAAAGGCGCGTCCCCGGCTCCAAAATGTCCGCGAGGAGGAGGGGGGGCGCGCGGCACGCCGGACACGTGTCTGCCGAGGGCCCCGTGCGCGTCGCCGCATCCTCCGCGAAGCAGGCCGCGCGGGGCCGGGGCGGCCAACGGCCCCATCAGAGCCGGCATCGCCCGACAGAGGACCCACCTGGACGCGGCGGCGGTGGAGGGTTGTCGACTGCCTTGCCCGCGGCCGGCGCAGCCCACGTGAGTGCGCGACACCGCGGGATGGGTGGGGGAGGGGTGCGAGTGTCCCAACTAGCACAGCACGGCGCATTGAAAAGATCGGGACCACGTGCCTGATGTCAACTCGGCACCGCTTCGTTTGCGCAGCTTCGAACGTCTGCAGTTTCTTCACAGTTTCCCAATCATGTTCCCGCTGTTCACGTGCCAGAGGTCAGCCACGGCATAAAATTACTCCCCGTTCTTGTTTGTTGAGATTCGGTTCTTGCTTTCGGACACCCTAAACCCCAACCACTGATCCACGCACCGGGACTGGCCTTGTCAGCGGAACAAGAACCGAATCTCAGCAAACAAGCACGGGGAGTAATATATTCTCGCCGCTGAGGGCGTTGCAGCTGGACGTGCCGGGTGGAATTCTAAGCCAGTCCCCCCTCTCCCCTCCCCCGCGCCATGTTGATTGGCGGGCCACGCGCAAGACCGATTCCGATCGATCTTCGCCAGATTGAACGCAGTGTGAGCGAGTGCAGCTGCAACACCGTTGAGCCTGTGGTGGACCACGTTGGCGTTGGCAGGTACCCTTGAAAGCGCCCTGCGAGCTGTTGCCAGCAACTCGCGGGAAGCGGATGGGGTGCCGACACGCAGGGCACTGACCAATAGCACGGTTTCCGGTGTCGCCCCCGGCACAGGGTGTTAGGACCTAACCTGGAGGCGATGGTGGTAAGATTCCGCCGAGTTTGGTGACTGACTTAATACGAAGCCGTGATTGACCTTGACGCGTGCACGCTCATTTTCTTGCGAACAATCTTGTGGATTCTCCGCTTGGGGCGGCTTCCCGATTTCCCTTTCCCGTGTGTTCACGGGTTGACATTCTCTTGGGGATACTGGCGCCAAAAATCCGCATTCTGACGCCCTTCCATTTTCTCAGCAAGAAGCCCATCATCGACTCCAGTTTGTCATGTCAAAACCATGAACGGTCCTCATCGAGCTTGGGCACCAAATCTCGCACACGGCACCGCCATAGAGGGGTGTCGGCGGGACGCAGCAGAAACGTGCACTGCAGATATGTCGGACGCTCGAGGCCGGCATGGGCGACGGCCAACCTCCATGACGTTACCTCGCAAGTAACCTCTCATCACCCAACAAGGAAGCAAGCCGTTCTTGCCCCTGCGGTCTCCACGCAATGTGCTGTGGTATCTGCAGTGTTGCGGAAAGGTCCTGTTCGCTCGAACAAAAGTGCTCAAAGCGTGTGTTTTGGACAGAATGGGGCAAACCAAGGTCCAGTATGGTGCAGTGGGCACTCAGCACTGGTTCAAGAATGCTTCACTGCCTTTCTTGGACCGCACTTCGAGCCACAATCTGCATTTGCCAGTCACTGAATGCCACAGTGGCCCATGCTTGTGTTGCCTTTGAAGTACATGCATGTAAAGTGAATCCACCCAGAGTAATGCAAATGCTGCTGACGACAGTGAATTACACAAACCCACACACATGTCGTGAAGTTTTCAAGTTCATGGCCAAGCACTATGTGCTCGAAGGTTGACGCACCGGCTCTCAAAGAAAGAGCACAATACATTCCAAGATCAGCTTCTCCACCCTCCCCCCAGCACCACTCCACCCGCCTCAAACCAGGGGTACTGAGGGTACTGAGCAAGGTGCACAAGTCCACAAGGGAACCCGTAAAAGAACACACAACAATGGACAGTGCGAATTGGCAAACAATGGGCATTAAGGGGGGTATCTGTTGCCTGTTTCTTCGCATGTGTGGTGACCGACGCCTCCAGAGAGTGCAAGCAACATCGGGGCGGCCGAGCAGCAACAAACCTCTGCATATTATTCATAGTGAGAAGGTCAGAGGGACCTCATCAGTTGGTTACGCTGCAACTCACATTTGAGTTCCCATCTGCAGGACCGAACAGCATTGCTGGCGCCAATCGCATGCTTCCTATGCTAATACTACCCTCGTGCATCCATTTCTGTTTTTTTTTCAGTCTTTCCTGCAAAGTGGCTACCAATGCACATCTGTCAAGTCTCATCCACAGAGTCCACCCCTTTCCAAAGAAGAAACACCAGGTACCCATCTGGAATATATGCACACTTGTCAGATTTATCCAATCTGGTGCACTGGCCACCCCAAGTGACTGGGTGTGCAGCCATGTTGACAATGTTTGTGTGCTTTCAGTCGACTTCGCTCTTGATCCTCCAGAGATGATCTGGGCTGCAGCCATCACCCTCCACCTTCACCATCGCGGCCACAGCTTCGTCAGCGAGCCAATGGACCCGCGGTCTCAGATCTGTGGCTTTCTCAATCTCATCTTGCAACAATAGTACCTTGTGTTCTGCTTGACCCTGAACAGCACCAGATAGCCCGCACAATTTCACAACGGAGCAGGCAAAGGGGACACATCGACAAAACAGATCCACACCCCAATGATGGACTTCATTATTGCAGCGACACCACTGATGCTGCGTACAGGCCCCAATCAAAACCCAGATTTGCATGACACAAAGATATCAATAATGGAGAGTAGGCACCAACATGGAATTGCCCATTCTGCTGCAGGGACACCATTCCTTTGGATGAGTTGCTCAAAATACAACAGGGTGACACCTCTCAATGCGACTCCTTTACATCAATGCTGGGAGTCACAAGTTCGGCGGATATTAGTCTCAATGTGAGGGTCACCTTATCCTTACTCCCTCTTTCCAGCTAAGATTTGAAATCCATAGCAAGTTCCATTGTCCCTTGAATACAAGGCATTCAGGATCCAACTTATGTGCTTCATGATTTCGTTGAAGCAGATTGCAGTCAGGCTGCTGATGTACTGGTGCTCAAGGTGAACCCCACACAGTCACAGGTGTGACGGCATGTACCACAGGCTCTCAGGTAAGGGAGTGGCACCAAATCTCACTTTATGGCCAACTAGTGTCTGCTGCCACATTGGAAGCTGGCAGACCATTTTTTCTTGCCAAGACAACATGCCACAAGGCACACGAACATTCACCACTGCTCATCTCCATAATACGACAGCTAGTGTGACAAAGAAGCGCAGTGAGATTCCAAACCAATGTGAATTCCATGGAGTGTCAGCAGTGCCGGCAATGCGAACCTGCACTACAGCATGGATTGCTGACACCAGCATCACCACTAACATTGCAGCCTCATGCTACTCTTGAACCCCCGAACAAATACTCTAATATCAAGGGCTGCAACTCGCAACTTGCAACGTGGACCTCCTTACAGTCCAGCAAATGAGAATTTTCCCAAACTGCAACAACACAGCAACCAGCTGCAGGCCGCTGTCAGTGGTCAGTACAAACATGTCCAGAACAGGTGCAGCTTGTCCATCTGGGATCACTTCAACCTATAATCCAATATAATGGACTGTGAATCTGCAGGAAAGCAGCCACTGCTCACAACAGGGCTCAGTGCTGGAACATGGCTTGCCCTTCACACAATGTCCCATTACCAAGAGTCCATTCCCTTCAATATTTCCAAGAGCTCTCAAGTACTGCTCCACGGTTGTGTCTGAATCATGGTAGGGACGGATCTGCGCAATGAGGACAGCCACAAGTAAGTCCAGACCTTGTGGAACAGTACAAAAGATGCCCCAATTGGGCGCAATGGGACAGGGATCAAACCAGTGTCTGCGTTTCCTGCATTGTTATTGGCAGTCTGCGAAGCAATTTGCATACACTGGCGTCTTCCTCACCTGCTGTAGCAAGGAAAGGGGTAGAAAGTTATGAATGCTGAAAAACATGTGAAGATCACACAGAAAATGCACACTTCCTGCAAGCAAGGCATCTAGCTACGGTGCTGCACAAAACTGCTGCCATTGCAGCAATTGGGAACAAGCAGGGATGAGCATGCCAACGATGACAGATTACCACAATGAAGATGGGGGTTTGCTGCATACCTCTACTTCGATGCTTGTCGAATTTCCCAAGTTTATGATGTCACCATTCTTGAGAGCGATGGGCTCCTCTGCAATTCAACGTGGGGAAAAATGTCAACTCCAAAGCAGGGATCAGAAGTCGTTGACAATGGGCTTCAATCCGTCACAAAATGGACTCCTCCCGTACTTGCGACGGAAGTTTGCATGCTTTTTTTCTATTGTACACTAGGTGCTGGACCAATTGCCACGCATCACAACGCAGTTTGTTGGGAGAGGTCTTGCGACTCTTCCACAACTTGTCTCCGAACCTTGCACATCCACATGGTTGAGTGTCGTCCCATTTGTGCTGGAAAGATCGACCAGCACCCAGTCGCGACCGCTCCATGAGATCCTCGCGTGTTGCATCGACACAGAGTCATCCTGCACCGACAGCTTGTGCCTCTTGGATCTGCCCAGCGTCAGAGACTGCGGAGTGAGGCCCCTCTTGGTGCGCCGCACAAGCTCAGCGCTGTCGAAGACCGTGCCCTTGCTGGGGCCATCGGCGACGGTCAGCTTGAGTTCGTGCGGCTGAAAGCAGGCAGTGGGCGCCTCCTGCAAGGCCACACACTCCAAAGCTCATACCTTGGGTATCGCCATTATCCATCGCCAAGTTTGGGCCTCCGAGCACAGCAGGACGAGAGCCGTGCCGAGTTGCTTCAAACAACGCACTGCCGTGCCGTCGCAACTCAAAAATGCCCACTCTCCTACCCAGAGAGCTCCAAAAAACCCAAGGAAGCTGACAATGCATGCGGCCCTCCGCGGATTCGGGAAAACATGCGGACGCGGGGCGCCAAAGATGGCAAGGATTTCTGGTACATTCTCTGCGCCATTTTGAACGGGAGGCCCCGACTGGACGGGCGTGCCACCGTGGGGAACCCCATGCGTGCAATCGGCCAACTTGAATGGCCATCAGGCGCGCAATGCCCGCTCCTTGAAGCGGCCAGCCTCCGCCCGAGCTACCTCCCTGTGGGGATTCCGCGATTTCTTTCCGGCTTGAAAATTCCACCTCACTGGACCTGGTCGGCGGGGGAAAGCCTCAGCAGGGAGAAATCTGACGGCTGGGAGCCCGTGGGAGGGTCCTTGATCGCCGCGCTGTGTCGCCTCACCTGAGCGGCCTTCCGCGTGGTGGCCCTTGTCCTTGTCATCCCGTCGACGCGTGGGCCAGTGCTCCCGGCGTCGGGGACCCCTTGCTTCCACAACACCCGTTTCCTGAGTTTCTGGCACCTTTGGTGGCAATCTGGCGCCATCTGTCCACCCGCAGCAGGCGTGCCAAGGGCATTGGGGTGAATATACTTCCGCTGTCCGCAATTAAATGGCGCCTTTTGTTCGAGAGGCCAAATTCACATCACTCACTTATCTACTCCTTACAAGTATTGGAGAACACCCAGTAAACTCACATGTGATGCTCTAGTCAACATTTCTAGTAAATATATTAAGCATTGTGCAAATGGCAGTACTTTGAATCTGCACAATGCTGGCGCAATGTGTGAGAATGTCAAGGTCGCGGCTGGGGACCACAAAAACGATCCCCGAAGAGGGTGGCCTTGCACTTGACGTTGTGCACCAAGTAATGGATATCTGCTGCCAACGTCGAAACACCAGTTTGGAGCCGTCCCTGGGACGAGGCGAGACCGTGGTGCCTGGCCTAAAACCACGGAACGTCGATTCCCACCGTTGTTTTCACAGTCCAACCAGATGAACGTCCAAAGATCGGAAATCCGAAAATCGGCCCGAGTTCACCACCGAGGTTCCTTTCAGCGCACTCCGCCATCGCTGACGGGGCAAAGCCATTGTGAAAAGCTTGCAAGGAAGGTGTTCTCGTCCTTCTGCTCAGGAGCAGAAAGATCACCAGAAATGGCTGCCGCAGGCACTCCCTCTGCAGAGGGCTGCAGGGGCTGTTCACGACGTTGTGAAAGACGCCACCGTCTGAAACTTCAGATGCTATCCACGCAGGATACTGAAACGCTAACCGAACAGACACTAAGGGCCCCCATCTGCCCATCGAAACCTTGCACGGCACAGATTACTGGAAGTTCATGGCTTTTTGAAAGGCATGTAGGTGCTCCGGGAATGCCATTTGCCTGCAAACCGCGACGGAACAGAGCGTCTTTAGCACACGCAGCGATAGGATGGCGGGTCTCAGGATACCTAAGAACCTACTAAAAGGGCTGGATCCTACACATGCCTGTGTGTCGCTGCACACGATGGGTCGAAGTCCCGGGCGTCGGCGATGGCGCCAAACAGATCCCGGTGCCGTTGGGCACCATCGTTGGGCTGGAACCCGATTTGCGTGAGCAACTCTACTTTCACTGCGCTATGGAGTCCATAGGAGAGGCCGCACTCGAGAGTGGGACGTTCCTAGACGGGGAACGCCACTGCCGGCCAGGCCAGCTCATCCCTGCGATGGGTCAAATTAAGGTCTAGACGGGGCAATATTTGATGGCCTACCAAATTTGTAGCGTGATTCGTCCACAGAAAGTTGACAGCATTCAAAGAACTCATAGATGGTGTTGCGCTCTGATTTTCAACATGAAATAACGAGGTTTTACATTAATTCGGCCTGAAAATCAAAAGGCGACATTTATTTCCGGATGGAGGAAGTACTAGTTAGTTCCTCTGTCTTTCCGTAAGCATCGTTCTTCTTCCGCTGACAAAACCAACGCCGATCAGTGGGTCAGTGGTTTAGAGTATAGGGTGTCCGAAACAAGAAGGGATCTTCACCCAAAAGGCAGAGTGACTAATTTTATGTTGGCATTGGACTTGGGCCTAATGGTCCCACGTCAATTTTCGTTCTTGGTGTTCTTTTGCGCAATACCTTTTCTGTGCTTCTTTAGGAGCACAGTAACGCACAATTTTTTTTTCCTGATTCCAGCATCTTGAGCACACCTAGGACATACTTCCTCCATCCCAAAAGGTTTGGCAATTATGGTTTGGGGGCTCGGACAAAACTATCAAAACACCTCCGATTGTGGTCAATTCTGACCAGATGGAAGACTTTGTATCAATTTCGACCCACCGCATTTTGGATCAATCGGCTAAGTACTGAGGGAGGTGCGATCCTCAAAACACAAGCATGTCAGATCTGACATGGTCTAGACCAAATGTCATCGAAGTCTCAAGGTGGCATAGAGATAGGTGGGTTTGTCAATTACACCATTTGGGAGGGGCTAGCAATGCTAGCCCAGCATTCTGCCTTCAACTTTGTTGTAGGCAGAGGTGTGTGGGCAGCCCTCACTTCTCCCCTATGTAAAGGGGCTCCAAGTCACCATGTTCAGGGCCACTATTCAGCTACCTGGAGATTTGGTCCTACATGCTGGTGTTTGAGGGGCTACATCTCCCTCAGTACTGAGCTGACTCATTTAAAAACTTGGTGGGTAAGCATTCACACAATTTTTAATATCTGGTAAGAATTTGAGCGCCATTAGAGATGTTCTGATAGGGTTTTCAAGGCCACAATTGCCATAATTGCCATAATTGTTTTACCCTTTGGGATGGAGGAATACTAATATTTAATAATGATAACTCGTGCCATAATAAAGGTCGTCTAATACTTCCAACGCACCGTGGAAAGTGCTCCAATTGGTTCACATCAGTTGTGGAAGTGCTCCAAGCACTATAGTTTCTGAGCCACCTCGAGGCTCGCATTACAGTTTTGTCCGACATGCCCATGTTTGGGGGTTTGACATCTCGATAAGCACTTAGCCGATTAACCCCCAAATTTGGTGGGCCACAATTGATACACAAGTTGACATCTGGTCAAAATTTGAGAGCTGTTGAAGGTATTTTGATGTTTTTTTCCAAGGCCGCAAACCATGACTGCCAAACGTTTTTGGGACAGAGGAAGTACTATTTTGGAATCCAAAAGCAAACAATCGTTGCGGCTGTGTGTTGTTCCCACAAATGACTTGAAGTGTACAGACGACGCCGTTGGCAGCATGATGTACCATCAACGCCACATTCAGTGCATACGTTTAGCCTTGTAGGGCAAAGGCAGCCACATCAATTCGAATGAAAACACCAGTGACGGCTTGAGTGCGTTGAACACGCGACAGTTTACAAAGGTTCCCACACGTGAGGGCAATGTACAACATGGTTGCATCTGTGTCATTGGCCGCTTTTCGTCATCAAGCATGCAACAGCAAAACATGGTGCTGGGTTGATGTACCTTTTGGAAAGATGCCCTGAAAGGTCTTCGTGTGAACAGTTTGGTGTCAACTCGGACGCCATTGTGTAGGGCTTTGTCCAAATAAGTGATCTTGCAAAGTGGCAGTACACCGTCTAACATGTCCATGCTGGGGCCCTGAACGCAACCCTTATCTGTATCTGTAGCAGTGAGGGCAGCAAGAAAGCTACTGCAGAGGTAATCAAGCAACGGTCAAGGTGCCGCACATCAGACTGGAAGCAGGAGGAGCAGGAACAGGAGGTGCGACTTGAGTTGGCCTTTGATGTTGGGAAAACACTAACCCCTGCTCATTTGCAACAACAAATGTCTTAGCAATACGAAAATCAGCGCACCGACCTCCCTTTACCAGCACTGACACATGCACAGTGCGTGACACTGACACTGGACTGGGCCCACGCTCTGTCCACAGGCAACAGGAATCCAAGAATGCAGTGAGCAAACGCATCTTAAATAAAAACAAAAAGCATGAAATTTGCCACAGCACTACCAGAAGTGCACCGTTGATTGGTGCATGGCTGGTGCCTCAATTGCAGTGTTCCCATATCCAAAGTACAGCCATATCCATCTTGCAACGGACGACCGTTCCAGCGGGGTTCGCTACACAATGACGACCTCAGGATGGGCTCAAGAGCTCTCTGCAAGCACTCACCAACCCACTGGGGGAACTACTTAAGGCTTGTCCTTCCTTGATCTCAACCTTGTGACTCCAATAGGCTCCACCTCGTCACTGGGCGCTTTTCTGACAAACTGCGACCACTGCTTTGGCATGAGGGTGGCCAGCAGCACAGCGTCTGCATCCAACTTGAGGCCTGTCTCAAGGGACACCGTCTCGTACAGTGTCTGTTGCAGGGCCTCGCGGGCCTTCTCCAATTTAGGTAGAAGTGCATTCACCACTGCCTGCGCTTCGTCCTCCGCTAGCCAGAGGTGGTTCAGCACTTCTGGGAAGCCGCCTGCATGGCAAATGCACAGTGGCGCTCACAGTGATACTGACAGAATCCTCCTTGCCTCTTGCGACATGAAAGCTGACTTCGCCTAGCAAACAGAAGGCCGAGCGTCTCGTTACAATGGAATAATGCACAAATAGCCTTGATGTTGTTGTGGATTCACCACGTTTTGGATATTTGCAATCGGCAGGTAGTTGGAGAAACGAAACAGTGATTTTCTCCTGCTACCAATTGTCCTCTCTGTTGAGAGTACCAATGCTGCAATGGGTGTTGATATACACGTGTCAACAGGCTGCACAGTGACCACCTTAGTCCAAAGGAAGCTGTGTGAGACTTCACTTTCGTTAAGTATCCCATGCCAAACCGAAGAACCACACAGCAGCACAACGCAACTGACTCCAGCCCTCTTGTACTACAGGGCATGCCCTGCAGCCACTGGACCACCACCCTGCAGTCACGCAATTCGCGGGTTGCAAGCATGGACTGCTGGAATGCGAATGGGAAAGGTGCAGGAAACTGCTCCATCCACCATCAACTTTGTAATCTGGAGCAATTCGAAGCCACCTACCTTCAACACTTGCCAAAACGTCAGACAACTTGTCTGTGAGAATTTCCCGCAGCTCTGAAACTTCCTTGTGTACCTCACTGGTTTTCTCTTTCGAGTGCAGAGATCGCACAGCGCGTCCAAACATGCCAGAAAGGACAAACTGAATTTGGTCAAACATCAAGCCAGAGGACAGTTCGGCCAGAAGCCAGTCGTAGATCTTCTCTGCCTCTTCAGGTTGATTCCAAAACACGTGTTGCAGCAGCAAGCAATCGATTTGAGAGACAGAGTCCCGGCCATCAGTAAAGGCAGCCACCTGCAACAGACACAGGACCATGAATGGCAGAAAGGAAACATCCAGGTGATAACCGTAGACAACAAAGAAGGACAAGCTAAAAGTCGCTCCAGAAGCAGAGCTACTTGACCAAAAGAGAATATCGTTCCTAGTTCTGCAGGAGTTTTGGATGGCATGCAAGATTGGGACATCAAAGAAACAGCTTGAAACAAGTCCCCCAAGGCCACCTAGTGGCTGCACAGGCAATACACTGTCCTTGTGCAGCCCCGCACTGAATAAGGAACTTTGCACTTGACCACAGAAAAGGCAGGCACAGTGACATCACCTGCATCATGTTCAGCGCCTTTACCATACGCCGATCTGAAACATATATTGGCGGCTCGCAGCTGTCCTGCAGCCACATCCTGAGATCAGCCAGTAGGTCAATGACCTCCTTTGGGACGCTGACAGTACACGCCTTTTCCTTTGCGATACTGAAATCCTTAGTGGTCAATGTCAGGCTCTCATCAATGGAGTTTCCTGGTTGACCAGCCTCGTCCAGGTAGACCCCGTTGGAGGTCATGGCCGTTGTGGAAAGAAGGTCGACCAGACCTGGCGAACAAGAACATCCATGAAGGCAGAACCCATGCTTGAAGGAGTGAATTCAATCTTTTAGATTTGTGACAAGTGAGCATGACTTCCCACTCAATGCCAGGACAACCACCAGGAGATGAAGAAGAGGGAATGCAAAAGTTGAATCATTCTCGTTTGCAAAACTCTAATTAACCCACAGATGGCTCCTGGAAAGCTCACATGTATGTTCTTTGAGAATCTTGCAGGCGTCTTGCAGAAAGAGTTCCAACATGATTGTTCAGCAGGTGGGATGCCCCTCTGCATGATATGTTAACCTTTTCGTCACAAGTAATCTTTGGTTCTATGGATATTGTGCTGATGGTGCAGGCACTATGAAAGACAATCTTGACATAACAACCAGAAGGAAACGAGATTGCCTTGTTGTCCTCACCTCCTGCCGAGACTTGCTTCACTTCTCTCCTCACCAAGAAGCGATCATACAGGGCATTAAGCTCCTCACTCTCAGGCAGCTCATTGGAAGCCCCGACAAGACATACAAGGGGCACAGGCACACGAGAGGGCCCATTGTCAAACAGCCGTTCGTTCAACACTGTCAGCAGGGTGTTGAGGATAGCAGAGTTTGCCTTGAAGATCTCATCAATGAATGCAACCGTGGCCTCAGGGAGGTAGCCCTCTGTCTTCCTTATGTACCTATCTTCCTCAAGCTCCCGCATTGACAATGGGCCAAACAGCTCCTGTCTTTCACAGTACACACACTTGTCACCTCTCCAATGCCGATCAACCCAGAATTGATGCCTGCTCACTGCGCACTCCCCCATTTTGCCTTTTGCGCAAGGTAGTTTCTGATCGTGGTTGGCATAAAGCTTATTGCAGAAATGATCCACGACATTGCAAATGCCAACAACAAGCATGGATTACTCCCCTCCATATGAGAAGCTGTTGATTATCTTCTGGTATCTGCACTACACCTGTGGGTAAAGTGGCTACAAACTACTGATGCAGCAAAGGGCAATGACCACCCAGCCAGTTGACCACCCAGTTGGGTGGTGCAAAGCTCTGCCTGGAGGAGTGACAACATACCTCAGGAACTGAGAACCGTGTCAGCAGGCGTTCAAAAAAAGCACCCTTGCAAAGAAATGATAGCCGCCTTCCAAGTTCACTCTTGGCGGTTCCTGGAGGTCCGATGTACAGAACATGTTCTCCACTCAATGCAGCCAACAGGAGTAACCGCACCTGCAAATGGGCACATCACCAACAGCCATACTGAACAGTTCTTTTAGAGAGTGACCAGAACTACCATCAAGACGTTGACACTGTTCACTTGCAATCAGTCCATGTTAACCTCCTGCTAATGCTACAAAGTGTTGCATTGTGCTTCTTCTGCCGTCAGAAATTCAGCACAATCTGCTGCAGTGTTGCAATGTGCATCGCAAAATAAACATCTGTCTCGTGGACGGTGTTTATTGCAATTAATGTCTTCTTCTCATTCAACAGACACATATCTGCCCAACCAAGTCCAGAGCCCAACGCTGGGACATTGTGATGTGTGGATCGACAGCGGCATTTCCCTTGGCCACCTGCACATTTTGGCCATCTTGCATGGTCCTTTGACCGAAGACAGCATTCATTGACGATTCACCTTCAAAGATCATGACACCCCGTTTTATCTGTTACCCATGCTCATATTCAAGGTCTGATAAAGACAGCTGATGAGCAGCTCCAACGTGTTTTTGCAATATCCGTGTGGGCCTCTGGCAGCACCTCACCTCCGTGTCACGCTCCACCAGCCCATCCTGCATCGCCCCAATTGCCCCTTTTATTCTTTCCGTAAACTCCCCATCAGTGCTCTTCCCTTGTTGTGACACCTTCCTCGCCTTATCATGGGCTTCTTCCATCACGACCTCCATCGCTGCTTTGCACTGATTCCTGAGGTTCTCACTCTGCCAAAGCACAGAAGGAGGCATGTGTTGAACAACATTTGCCAAACTGTTGCAAAGGGACTGCCCTGTGGCTGCAAAGCGATGTCAGATACAGTTGCATCTCCATTGCTCTGCAAGACTGTTGCTTAGCTCCCTGGACTCCAAAAGTCCAGAAAAGGGGTACATGAAGCAAATTGTGGGCAGCACACACTAGTTTGACTTGCAACAACAAACTAGTTTCCATCGTACATGCCCATAGTTCAGTCGCCCAAATCAGAGGACCTGAACATGTAGGGACACAGATGTCTCAGCATTGCCCTCATTGTGCAGGCTCTTGTGTCCATCTTCGAGTTTGTGCAAACAACCAATGAGAGAACCCTGGGTAGTGAATACTACATAGCTGCATTGCCATATTGCACTTCTGAGGCACTGGCCGAATGACAGCTAGAATGGACATTATTGTAAATTTTCTGCATCCCGCAGCACAGCAAATGGCCAGTAAGACATAGCATCCCATTTGCATTCATGTGTATGAATGTTTTGCTTCGTGCCCTTCACACAGTACAAAAATATGCCCAAATTCATCTGAACAAATTGGGAGCAAAATACAGTGCAAGGCAGCCATCTCAGATTCATGCATAGAACAGTCTTCTAGTGAATCATTGCCTTCTTATGCTTGACTGTAATACATTCGCCAGAGCCGACACTCCCTGGCCGTGCAGAAGGTTGTGTGTTACCACGATTCATGTGGTGTTGCTGCCAGCTGGCATGGCAGTGTCTCAGTGTGCTTGCCTCTCCACCAGGCTCATGTCAAGTCAGCAGTGCATGGGCCCTTGCCAGTTGGATCAATGGTGTCCGATCAACAACCATTGGTGTCACTACACATCCATGCCGGCCGTGATCAAATATTCTACCAGAGCAACTGCATCGCTTATTGACATGTGGCCATGTAGTTGAGGCATTCAGTGACGATGTCTGACAACGGAACACGGCTAAAGACAAGTTCTACTGCAGCCTTAGAGTAGCTCCCGTTCAATGAATACAAAGATTCCAACTGCTGATAATTACCTTCGGGTAGGCACTGCAACAATGCATATCAATTCTGCACCACACCCATTCCATTATTGCCAGTGAATAGAATGCTTACGTTGTTCGCACAGAGGGGCTGACCACTCTTGGCAACGATCATTCAACTGTGCTACAAGGTTTTTGTCTTCCTGTGCAACCAGATGGAGTGAGGAGCTAAGGGCTATTGGGGATAACGCGCATGTGCGTATCTAGGTGCCCTATCATGAGTAAGGACACTGTTTGCCCAGAAACTACAGATGTACTCCAAGGTAACCTCCACCGCAGGCCGACCCATGAACACCGTTCCACCCCTCCGCCCTCGCCTCTCCAGTGTGCACACACCTCTGTCAGCACCTTGTTGTCAGACGCAGTGGCAGCCTCCCCCGAAAAATCTGCCGCCATCAACTTTCCTACACCACAAGCGCAAAAAGCTTCATCTCCGCGCTCGCCGTCCTCTGCAAATTCGTCGTCCAGAACCTCGTCACAGCCACATTCTGCCCAATCTTGCCACCAACTCCCATTCAGTGATCGATGAACTGAATTCTCCAGGAAACAACCAGCTCCTGCCCCAGTTCTCACGGCTACTTTCCGTTTAGCGATGGTGCCCGAGCGACGGCCACCAGTGCAGTCAATGTCCAAACCCCAGGCGCTCACCCGTCAAGTGGAGGGCATCCGCATCCGGGCAATCCGGCCTCCGCGGGGCGCGCCCAGCGCAGCGGGAGTGCAATCGGACCACGCCGTGCGCGCCCAGGGTCCCGCAGCGGTGGGCCTGATACCACACATGCCTCTTGAGGGCCATTCTCGCGGGCCTCTCGGCGATGCCCGCCAGGCATCGACGAACGGACAACCGCCCAATGGCGTGGGGAAACCAAGGAGTCATCCTGCACGGCACACGCTCGCACACAGAGGGATCCTACCACTACATCCATGTCCTGGATGCCAGGACCAAAATTAGGTCCTCTGCCGCGGCCACAACCCGGCTTGGGGCAGCTCCTCCCTTTCCAACAAGCGAACGGGAGCGGTGGCCACAATCGCCTCTGTGGACAAGCCGAGCCAGGCGTCCCTTCCCCAGCGCGGTTGCGCCCACAGGCTTTGACGAGTTGCGAGGACGAGCCGTAGAGCGGGAACGGAAGGAGGCCGCTCTGGAGCCCAGTCCCGGGCACCCGCGCCGACCGAGGGTGCGCAAGAAGCAGAGGGCCGCATGAGGCGGTGAACGCGTCGCGCCGCCTGTCACAGGGCCCATGAAATGACGTTTGGAGGCGCAGCTCGCCGCGTGGACGCCCCATTCGGCGGGATCGCCGAGCTGCCCCCGCGTCGCCGAGTCGTCAGTTGCCGGGCATTCCCGTGGCGGGAGCGAACCGGCCTGCGGCCGAGATTCGGAGATGCGGCACTGCGCTCGGCCACGGGACCCCGCCTCGCCAAGCCGGCCACGGAAGACGTCGAAGACGCCGCCGAGGCGCCGCTTGACGTGCGGGAGGCCCCCATCGGGGTCCAATCGGATCAGCCAAATGGGACCGAGCCGGACGTCAGCCACGGATCGCCAGAGGATGGAAGCGGCCCCAAGGGGGAGTCGGAAAGGCTGGGCATGGGGATGCTGGTCCTGGTGGCGGTGCTGTGGGGCACGTACTCGCCCGCACTGAAGTTCATCTACAACTCCCCCGGCGCCCCCACACCGGCGGTCCTGTCGGCGATCAAGGCCGCGATGTCGTCCGCGTTCCTGTTTGCCGGGACGTTGATCGGCCGGGCTGGTGGAGGGGGCTCCGGAGATGAGCCGCTGCGGAAGAAGAACCTCTCCGGTGCAAGAATGCGGGTGGAAGGGGAACAGGAGGAGGAGGAACAGGGGGATGCGAAACTGGGCGGAAATGGGGCCCACGGGAGGCTGGGTGGGCGGACTGGGGCGCTGTGGGCGGCGGGGGCGGAGCTCGGCTTCTGGAACTTCCTGGCGACGGCGTGCCAGGCCGTCGGGATACAGTACACCGAGGCGATCCGGGCGGCATTTCTGATACAGGCGACCGCCGTCTTCACCCCCTTGGTCGCCAGATTTGCAGGTGGGACGGGATGCGGGGTGCCTTGGCCTGCAAACGGTCCTTGAGTTGAGTGATTTGAAATGTGTGGCTGCGCGAGCTGTGCTGCCTTGCGGATGGCGACCAAGAAAAGCCCTGCGCGGAATAGCATTGTTGACAGTCACGGGTGCTATTGTGAACGACAACAGATGGCATCTCGATTGGTAATGTATGAAGAAATGGATATGGGGGGCACCGCGTTGTGGCAGAAAGCTCCAGCAATCTGCTTGCCACAGTAATCTGGGGCTGTGGACATGGACTGTGCCGTTTGACAAGTTCATACAATTGCCCTGCACCATGCTCATGTAGCTGGGGCCATGCTACTGAAACCCAAGGTCGTTGTACCTGCATCCTTTCACAGTGAGGCTCTGCACTCTAAGTCAGCTACCTAGTTACTGAGTCAGTCTAAATTCACAATGGAAAAACGCCCAAAGAGAGGACCCTCCATGTCAATACCAACAAACAAGAAAGCACCCAATTGTCCGTGCAACTTCAGTACAGGTACCATGAGTTCCCCTCAAAATATGCAGGTGACCTGGTCAATACCAATGTTTGGATTGGCTGCATGGCTGGCCTGCTGGGCAGCGTGCTCATCACGATGGACACAGGGGGAGCATGCGGTGAGGACTGCACCGCCCTGTCTAGCAGTGCTGGCGACTGGGCAATCCTGGTGGCCGCGCTGCTGTACTCCATCTCGACTGTCCGGCTTGGGGCGCGGGCCAGTCAATTCGATGCGATTTATCTTGCCACATCTAAAACCCTTGCCCTTGCAGTTTTGTCTGCTGGCTGGGTAGTGGCAGATGCTGCAGGTGAGCAGCCAGCTGTGCCGATATTTGCTGCAGACGAAACACTGAAAAATATAGAACTGTCTTTTGAAGATGGTGCCACCATGGCTCCCACCCAGTTGTTGCTGATGCCATTGATATAGTTGTAGTTGCAGAGGTTCATCGCCTTGTGGGTGCCTGAATTTACTTTATCTAGTTGAATAAACATGAACCAGGGATTTGCACACCATGACACTGCCAACAGCCAAGCAATGCACCGCACATCCCAGCGGCGGCAAAGAGCGGTGAAGCCACCCTCAGTGGAGCGCGAAAGTCATCTTGTGTGTCTGTGGTGCAATTGGCACTGTGCTACAGACCATTATCAGGCAGGATGTAGGCAAAGAGCTTTCTACTTCTGGTTGGTGGCATTGTGCTCAAAGTGGCTTGCCAGGGCACGGCGAATTTTGCTTGCACGCATGCAAGGAACTATTAGGCCTTTTGCTCTCAGCCCCCGCGTGCGCCCTTGCACAGACTATCATACTCCTTGCATGTATGGTGTTTCTGAAATCTGCACAACATGCTTGCTGGCTTCCTGTGCCCAAGTCAATCTCAGATTCGGTCTCCTTGCTGGGTACACAGGACTTCTGGGCCAAGGGCAGCCCGTCCACGGGCTCTGGCAGGATGTTGGGAATCCTGTCTCATGGCTTGTGCTAGTATGGGCTGCACTGGGCCCTGGGGCAATTGCAGCATTGCTGCAGACAAAGGGCCAGCAGCTGGTCACATCCTCACAATCCCAGGTAGGCAGACGTCGTCCGCCACAAGGAGATGCTGACATTGCCAAATAGGTGACGGAACAGCGATGTCATATCCTGATGAGGGTAATCATTTGGGACGTACTTGCACAACAGCTGTGCTTGGCATGCATGCACAAGGAATTAGATATGGACACTGCCTTAGGAATATGCATGCAAGGACTGAGGCATTTCCCTTGCATTGTGTAGGTCGTGCTGTGTTGACAGACAAACTTTGCCTCTCCCACTTTCGCAATCATGATTTCAAACTTGACTGTATTGGTTTGTCATATGGTGGCTCCTGGCCTCATGTGCCATGCTTCTGGAACGCAGATGTATGGAACGGGTGATGTTGCTTGCGATGGTATTTGTGGATGTTGGCGAGTAATATGCAGGCATCTACAGTGCCTTTAGGAAGATGCTGCAAAGTGGCCCGAAGTTGTGGAACTGGCTGCCTGCAGCACAAAGAGAATGATCATGTATTAGTCTTTGATTCATAGTATTGGTCGTGCTGCATCTTGTGACTGTGTCATCAGTGGCAAGGGACACTGTTTGTCGAAAGTGACGATTGTGTGAGTGCTTATGTGCTGACCTGACAGGTCTTCTTTGCATCAACTCCGCTTTGGTCCGCTTTGATTTCTGGAGCCCTCTTGGGAGAGACCATGGGTGTTTGGGGATGGGTGGGCGGGGCGGTCATTGTTGCGGGTGGGATTCTGTCGTCGCTGACACTGGAGGATGTAGGGCAGAGTTGACTGGGTTTCAGGAAGCTGTATCCAACACGTTAAGCTGTTGACTGACTGATGGATCCAGTCAGGGCTCTGGCAACTAGGATTGGGAAGTAAGTATATTCTTTCTTTATGTTGCGTAGGAAAATCGATGGCTCGGTAATTTCTTAATTCTTTGTGCATTGAACGAGGGGTTGTTCTTATCCGTTTCAGGCCTCCAGTCGGCAACGCTCTTCTGTACCTCAGTGCCCTGGTGTGGGGCCGTTGCTGAGACGCACGCCATTTTAAATGAAGATATTATTATTGCTCAGCGGCGAAAATTCACTGGTCGACGGGCTGGCATGCGGTACTTGCTGCAGAGGAAGGGAACAATGTCCTCCGTACTCGAAGATTGCGGCTGTACCGCATCTCACACACAAACAAACAGCGTAGCAATTGAAATGCGATTGGTTATGTCGGATTTGAAAGTCCGGGGCAGCAGACCGCCGTCTGCAGGGAGAAATGATGACTGGTGCGTTGCGTGCTTCGGGCTTGTCATTCCACCGCATTCAATTCGCCAAAAGCTACGCCATCAGCCCAGACACGCCCCCAGAGGTGATCGAGGACATAGCTGTGGGCAATTTGCCCACTCATGCCTGGTTCCCAGCGTATCAGTCACAGCGTCGCCCAGCAAGATGCAACGTCGCATTTGAAAACAACGAAGCGGCAAGGAAGACAACCTCATGTCAACAGATGAACTCTGTGAGGGTGAATGCAAAAGCCAAGCCTCTGTACAAAGGATGGGTGGAATCATAAAATCACGAATGGACAATGGCCCTTTGGCATTGTACTGGACCTTGCGGATGTTGCAATCTTCAAAGCGCTGCCCCCAATTGTAGCGCCAACACAGTGGACCTACTCTATCCGCACTCGTCCTTGAACATTGCAACACTGGGTCCAACAGTTGTGCAAATAACCAATCGGATAGAGATGGGGGCCAATACATTGGGCCAAACGCCAAGGCAGGGGATTGGGCCGTCGTCGCCCTTCCAGGCGCAAAAGCACAGGGTGGTCCCATGAAGGCAGCTGCTATCCATGGCAGTCCAAGAGAAGGCCAGCCGGTGGAAGTCTGACTTTGGAAGTGTTGCGACGACACCTTCCGTGCATCTTGGCACATTCTGAACTCTGTAAATGAGGATGCAGGGTGGAAATCTTCGAATTCTCGCCAGTGCTGATCGCCCAAATTGCGACCTGTTTGCGCTAAGGGGAGGATTCTCGCGTTCGGGGTTGCCAGCTAGTTGTGGCATCGCTGGGTCACAGCAAGGCGCCTTTCCTGTCACTTGGCTGCCCGCTTGCAGGAGCTTGCACAGGAGATTTGGCATTGCGACGCCTTTCTTTGTGGCAAGCTCCTGTTGAGTCCCGGGAAACGACGGTTCTGTCATGAGAATGTCCTAAATGTCCTGACAGTGCATAAGAAGCCAAGGCGCGGGTGGCGCTAACTTGAGCTGGAAGTCGAACACAAAGGACATCCTTCCAAGTCGTTCCACCGCTCCCAAGGGACGGAACAGCTCAATGCCTGGCATTTTTTGCACAGGCGCCCAGACGCCCAGCGCTTCACGAAAGCCATTGTTGTAAGGAGGATGCTTTGTCCAGTGGAAAGATTTGTTACAAAGATGACGAAAAAGCAAGTCATACAAAGGGCAACCCTTCCAAACGACATTTATGCAAGACTTGCTTTGTCTGGAGGGGGGAGGGGCTTCTTTTCAAGGCGTTGCTTTGAGCCTCGGCGTCATTTGTTTCCGATCATGACCAGCTCCGTGTGGAATATCAGCGTCGCCCCTCCTGCAGACAGTAAGGAGAAGTGTGCTTCAGGAAGCTCTTGAACACACACTGCCGGGGAGGGGAGAAAGAGTAGAGTGAAGAGCATTCATACCTGGTACCTTGGGTGGAGCACCTGCCTCACCATATCCAAGACTTGCTGGGATTTTCAGTTTGCGCTTCTCACCAGGGCTGCATGACAATCAGACACCATCACCAAAGCACCGATGGAATCGACATCAGAGAACTGGTCAGTAAACAAATCCCAGCTTGCACCAATGCAGGGACACAATTTGTAGTACTCAACCTTGCACTGGGCAAATGTGGTGGCAAACGCATGTGCAAAGCATGCACAAACATCTTAGATCACACATTAGAATGCAACCGTCAAAAATTGGCAAAACGCAGTGCACATCTAACCATTAATCCTGAACACTATGGGAACCATATTCTATGGCCGATGCTAGCTTTGGCGATGGCAACGGAAGCAACAAAGCCACAGAGGGGTGCAAAGAACAGGACTATAGCTTATCACAAAAGAAGGTGGCGTGTCAGGTAGAACCTACAGCTGCAACAGCAGCTGGCAGCACACTGTCCCCAAAGAGCCATGGAGGTGGCAATCTGCTCATGCGACTCACCACATGCCAAGTATTCCCTGATCCCATCCTTTGATGACTTGCCCTTTCCCCAGTGTGAAGACAAGAGGATCACCCCTGGAGTAGCTGCTGTCAAACTCTGTGCCATCTGTCAGAGTTCCCTGAGGCACAAGATGTGTTTTCAGTAGAAAACATTGGGCAAAGGAAATTGTGCCTTTGAGCAGGGAACAGGCAGGAAAAGGCGAGCACTAGACTGTCTTATAGACGAAACCACCATGGTTCTGAGTGACTGAGCAACACTCAATCATGCTGGCATAGCATGTAACTGGCAGACAATCTGTATGAATGGACAATGAGAACCTGTGCTCCCGTTCATGTACCAACGCATTTTGTAAAGTCGTGTCCACCTGCAGTTTTCTTTGACCTCCTGTCATTGCATATTCTGGCTGACTCGCCATCCAAGAATGGCAATTTCCTCCTGTGACAAATTCTATGCAGCGAGATGGGAAACTGGGAAGAGAATCCCATCTAACAGGGCCAGACCACAACAGCTCATCTTCACACTAGCCACTGAATGGAAAACTTGCCAAACAGCCAAAAACAAAAAAGAAACTGACATAACTTCTTGCAACATTCCTTCCAAGAACACACCAACAACCTGACAGCAGAGGCAAGCTGCGCTTGCCTTGGAGCGTACACGAATCATTCCCCCCTCTGCATCACGAGTAATTTTGTCGTCGCATTTTTGGTTCGCATTTTCTTCAGATGGCTCCTCTCCACGAATCTTGTGCTCACAATTCGGGGCGATGTTCAGGGTCCAGGCGTCCCCTCATGGCTTCTAGCACGACATGGCCTGCAGTCATGCCACCCACCTTGTAATGTACGTGGACGGAGTCGCCAACAGCAGCCTTGATAGTACAATCTTCTGGGCGGTACTGCAGCCAAACGTCCCAGCACAACATGAACTATTGACCGCCAAAAACTGGGCGTGCAGGCCAGAAGAATGGCCATCGACCCCACCAGGTACGCCATCTGCCAAATTTCTGTAATAGCATAATAGTACTAACCTACTCAGGACAATTCGCCACTTGATTCGGACACCATAACACGCGAAAGGGCGACAAGCAGATCTGCCACTCTGCTGCAGCTGATGCTGTTTCTCCTGGTGGGAATCCGGAGAAACCGCAACAGCATAGGCGGGCGGTATCCGCGCCTGGCCCTGCGCATTCGGGCGTCTGAACCAGCTACCGCAGACAACGGGCTGCCCCTGACGTCGGGCACCCTCCCCACAGCAGATCGGGGGAACGTCCTCGTTTAGAAACACATCGAAGGAAACAGCGCCTTCGCGCAGCTCAGCGCGAAAAGATTCGCGCAAAGCGCAACAGGATGCCACGAACACCGATCCCGACTTGGCCCAAGCGGGTGGCCCCCGCGCGATCCATTCGATCCGCGGGAAGATCGGGGTCCCCCGCGCCAACAGATGGCACCCCTACCCACCTTCACGCCGATCTGGAGCTTCTCCGCGTCCTTCTCCTCGCCGGCCGCCCGCGTGGCGAAAGCGCACAGCACCAGCAGCGGCAAGGCCACGCCACGGCCGATCCAGATCGCCATGGCTGTGCCGGATTGAGGGTCGTTGCTCGAGTGCATCGTCTCTGTATGCCATGTGATGTCGGTCAAGAGACGGGCGTTAATCTGCCCACATAATCGTCCCGTTTTAACGCGCGGTGGCGCCTGGGCGCACTGGATGCTGTTTGGTCACTGTGGCGACGTCCTCTTCCAACCGCGCAAGCCGTCGTCGCCTTGGCTGCCTGGACGTCGTTCGCTGGCCTACCCTGAGGAATATTGCGGCAGCCAAGGGAGGACTCAAAGATCCTGGAGAAAGCGGTGGGCCCATTTTCACACGCGGAACATGATTCCGACAGCCACAGCGCGACAAACGAAAAGAATCAGGGTGTGAGGGAGGCTGCCCATTTGGGTTTCATGGAGCTGGTGGCGATCACGGGCACGCGTCACTAATGCACCGCGAAATTGTCAGTGGCCGATGGCGACGTGAAGGCCATGAAACTCCAACAATTGAAGGAAAGGAATGGGTAAAAGCCATGGAACGGCCACAAGACTTTGAACCACACAAGGATAGAATCCGAAATCGGAGGCTTGGCAAGAAGTGCAGCACATGATGTGCTTCAGTGCCACTCCTGTGCCCATCATGATCCATTTGTGGTAATACATTGATTGACAGAGGTGTAGGACAGCAACAATTTCCCAGATTCTCTGAAGTCCACCTCACCGCAGAGAGGAGAGACACAAGGGTGGCAACATTTGCAATTCTGGAATCTTGGTTGGGTTTTACCATCCTGCTCAGTGTTCAATCTGCTCATTAAAGCCTCCTGTTCACTTTGCATCTGCAGGCACAGTGACGCCCAAGGTGGTCAATGGTTGGCCAGCTGCCCTGACTGGACCTCAGGATGGATGCTGACACGAAAGGAGGTGGGTGTCATCTCTCGGAAGAGCTTTGCAAGAACTCGGAACCAAGAGCAGAAAAACTCTGTGGTTTGATTGCTTTTTAAGGATTCTCTCTATTCCCTGCAGAGGACTCATGGCAGCGCTGTGGGGAATTGGAGGTCATGTGGGACTGGCTGTATGACATGGTGTGGGAGAATGTGGCATTGGAAAGCATGAGGTGCGTGGAGACAGCACCGACAATAAGACTTCTTGCAACCCTTACATGGAATCCACCTTGCATTCATGGTTGTAGGGTGGAAACAATGAGACAATGCTAGGCGGTTATTATCTTCAACGTGACTTCCTCTGCGTTCCTTGCTGGTGGCAAGTGCGCTTTTGACGCCGTAGGGTTCCTGCAGCAGGGCAGAGTCTCACAAGATCTGCTGTTCAGTACAGGGATGCCAGCTGTCTTGCACATTCCTTTTTTTTGCACAGGGGTTTGAGAGACGATTTTCGTTGTCCTGCCAGGGTCGCCTGCTGCCCTTATGGTGGACCAACTGCGATGGTGCGCGACAATCGGAAAATGGTGCTGCTTCGGGGGGCAACGGCACCACCACTGGTTCGCATATTCAACTGTGCTGGCCACGAGATGGGGCGGTTTATGTGGTCAGGCACTCAAGTCGTGAGCATGGGCTGGTCCCAGGAACAGGAGCTCTTGCTTGTGGACCCTAAAGGGCAGGTGACTGTCACCATGTATGTGCAAGCATCGATCGTTTGGAATGCAAAATTTTACAATGTTAAGCCCAAGCCCCACTCCCAAGAAAAGAGATGTGGGGATTGTTACAACATGTTCTTGTTCCAGATAGAGAATTTTCTTTTCTTTGGTGACATGACATCTGTTGACATGTCACTGCTCATGTGCAACCAACTGGTTCTGGGACAGCTGCTGCAGATCTCCAGACTGGGTTGGACAAGGTTGTACCAGTTTGCCACAAGAATCCACAGTCTGCTTTCCAAATCGTTGAATGTTGATGGGAGTTATTCATGGGTGTCACTGTTGCCCAAATGCCTCCCTCTGCACTGGAGTTCCAGGGCAGAAGCCGCCCACAAGTGCTCGTATGTTGATCACACAATAAACACCAACAGCACTCCTGTAGCACATATTGAAAATGGTACTTATCCTTAGCACATGGTCAATGGCAAAGCAAAGATGGGTGTTTCTTTAATGATGTGAATCCACACCCAATAGAAGGAGCCTAGCTAAGGGCTGGGAATCGCATTGCCATCGAGAAATGCTGGCACTCAAATCCCAACGGAATCAATGCTGTTGCTACCATGGTGTTATGTTGCCAACCAGAAAGCACATCGCACCTCTTCCCTTGAGGCAAGAGATTGGAGGTCTGAAAATTGATACGACCATCCAGAAGCACAACATCGCTGCAGGCCTGGTCACATGTGCAGCATTCTTTTCTGGGATGCACGCTCATAGAGCCTTACAGTGGGTGGTTGGAGTATTGTTAACAATGTAACGATCAGCCAGTCCTTTGAAAGAAGAATCTGTTGCATCAAGTGCTGTCCTGCAAGATTTGCCCCCGTTTAATGGACAGCCACGAGCACAAGAGTGCACAATCGGGTGCACTGTGAACCATGGTGTCACCCTCCGCAGATTGGCAGCTGGATGCCGCCTCTTTGTCTCAGGGCTACATTCTCACGAACATCATGGTCAGTCGCTGATGCTATGGTATGTGCCTGTCCACACATGGTGTGTGCCAGTATCATTTTCACCCATGGACTTGGGTTGCTCCCGATGCAGGTCAGAGCTTTCAGTGTGCATGGCCGACAGCTTCCGCTGGAGTTCTCGTTGGGGGAGGCATGCGAAACGGAGGGCATCGCAGACTGCTGTGTTTATAGCAGTGGGGTCGTGGTGCTCACCCAGGCAAACCACATCTGGGCAGTGACAGACATCAATGAGCCACGCCCTCAGAGGCTGGCTGACCCGCCGCTGGAAGACCTGCCTCGCTGCATGGACGTCCTGGTGACTCAAAATCCACAAGGCGTGGAGGTGAGTCATGACAATGGTGGAATGTGACCGAGGTGGTACACTGCAGGCGCCCTGTTGGCACCATACAATTGTTGCTTGCAAACATGTTACTAAGACTTACAAAAGGTTACTGAAGCGCCAGGTGCCAATCTGCGGTACCTGAATATAGTGCTCCCTGGCCATTGCAGACTTAGGTGCTGCTGCCTGGTGCCATAGTATATTATACTCTTCTGTATCCTAGCATAACGTTTGCCCATTTTACGCAGGGCGCAGCAATACGTAATGGTGCCAAGAAATGTGGACGAGCACCAGCTGGGATGCGAGGGTCTTTAGAGTGCTTTTGGAGTCTAGCGGCCCTGGTTGCTTGAGTCGCTGTAGCAGAATACTGCCATTTGAGGCCATGTGAACTGAGTGAAGTCACCATTCCAGCTGTGACTATGATGCGATCTCCCCTCCCCCACGCACCCACCCACCCACAAACACAATAATATAGTCTGTCAAAGGCATGCAGAGCAAAAGTTGTGACAGTGAAATTTCAGAATGCGGAAGGGTTGAATATACTATGGCCTCTCTTTGTAGGGGGCTGCAGTTATTGATGTCACACCAGGCAGAGTTCGAACTGATTACGGCCCATACAAGAGCACTGCTAGAGTGCAGCATACGCTGGTATACAGGCAGCTCAACGCGCGATTGAATTGCATTTTGAGCTGCCCATGAAAACACACGATTTGTTGCGGTGGCTGACATGCTTGCCACATTCTGCAGGTCATTTTGGGATGTGCGGATGGCATCGTTGTTGCTGATGCCCAGCAGGCCATCTCTCCAGACCGGATGCTCCCAGATGATCAGACTTTAGGGGCAGTTTCCATCATCGCAATTTCGCCCAATGGCGAGTTTGTGGCACTTTTTGTGGAATCTGGTGCCCTCATTGTCATGTTGCAAGGTGGGAGCAAACGCAGAGCGGAAAAGGGGGAGAAAAGCAAAACACACTCGGTACTGCACCAGCTCGTTAACTGTCCACTCAGCAATTAGATTGTGGGTCTGACTTGATGCTGTTAGATTATTTTTTAGCTCCAGGTGCTGTTGTTCAGTTTTCCCTTGGCCCTTCACCATGCCTTTGGCACCCTCCATTGCTGTGAAATCGTTGTCGTCTCAGTTGCTCGTTCACCATTTGCTGTGACAAGCGACTGTGTCCAGCGGCTGTGGACTGCCAGGGGTACAGCCAAAATATCAGCATGTGATTACCTGGAATTGTGGCTCCTTTTGTTATCTGCACCATCTGCCATGACATTGGCATTGATTCACAAAGTGACTTTGAGGAAGCCTCTATTTCTCCCACAACATGCCTTGCTTCTGCCCTGTTTCTCTGTCAATCACATGTAACTGAGAGCTGGTGTTGCAACCTACTTGCGCTTTCACTTCATTTGCTCCAAGCCAATTCCCATGTGTTTGATGCTGATCGCACTAATGGAGTTTAACGCAGAACACCATGTTTGGGACTGACATACCCCTCACCTCAAATGCAGATTTCACCACAACTCTCCTGCCAAATTTCACACCACCCATAGATGGCCAACCCCTCCAGATGGCATGGTGTGGCAATGATGCCATCGTGCTGTACTACGATGGCGTGCTAATGCTGGTGTCCTCAACTGGAGACTGGGTGACCTTCAACTCCCCAGAGCCAGTCGTACTGGCCAGCGAACCGGACGGCCTCAGAGTCATTTCAACAAAAAGACACCGGCTGCTGCGGAGTGTAGACGATGCCATGCGGCAGGTCCAGTGGAAATCAATTCATTAGCTTGTTCTTTTTGCGGGGCAGGACAACAGGCAATAGACACAATACTGAGCTTGCAGTCTTCTGCTCATTCTGTAACAGGTTTCTTGGTTGGCTTGTAGCATTTGGTGTTAAGGGTTCAAGATACGATACCTGTTAATAAGGGTTGAAATCACCAAAAGAACTACAACAGCAGCTAGATGCCAAATTCAACTTGAAATTGATGATATCCATTCAGACATCCACAACATTTGGTATGCCCCTGCGTGTTAGTAACTCCGCATTCTGCCCTTTCCCAGGTCCTGTCACCTGAGTCAGAAGGGCCCGGGCGGCAGCTGTTTCTGGCGAGGCAGGCTTTTGATGAGCAGGATGCAAAGGCCGATAAGATACTGAGGGGCATCAAGTCCGACCTTCAGGAGGCTGTACAGACATGTGTAGAGGTTGCTGGTGAGGTTGGGGAGCTAGAGTTGCCTGCTGGCTGAATGCCTGATGAATTGTTGCATTCGCCAAATGAAATCCATCAGAATTTGTTCTTGGCCGTTCAGCACCCTTTGTGGCTGTTGTCTTGATGATATTGGTTACCAATATTGCTTTGCTGACAGTTCGATTTGATCAAGTTCCAATTATTAGTGAGCACCACTCCTTAGGTAATAGACACAAGGAGGTCGGCTGCCCAGAGTGCACTAGGGTCCCTGCAGCATAGTTCACAACCGTGTAATAGTGTGTATCGTGTAGTTCACTATCATGGACTGTTGCAGTGATGGAAACATTGATGAAATAGTTTGCTCAAGAAGATGACCGCTGACCCCAGCCAAAGGGCATGGAGTGCATTGGGGGCAATCTCCCGCATCACAATTGATGGCATCGGGCACACAACAAGCACTGCTACATACTCTGTTTCATGCTGCGGTTCAGTATTGGGAAAAGCATTGCCCTTGCACTGTTAGTTGTCGATCAGTGTCCAGATCAACAATCAGTTGTTGCCCTTCCCCCAATGTGAGAGCCAGACTTCATCTTGAGTTCCTTTGAAGAGCAGATAGAATCACAAATCCTTTGGATCATTCTACGGTTGGATCGGATCGTGCGCCACAATGCTTGGGACTGTATTGTGCTGCCTTCAATGCTGTTGTGCGACCTTTGCAGGAGCGGTTTGGGACACCAACACACAGCGATCGGTGCTCAAGGCTGCATGCTATGGCCGTGCATTTTGCAACCAATTTCCCAGCCACACGATTTACGAAATGTGCCAAAAATTGAGGGTATTGAATGCTGTGCGGGACGCGGCAGTGGGATGGCCATTGACAATGGCCCAGATGGATACCTTGACTCTGCCTGTCGTTATTTCCAGGTGGTGTAAACAGTTTCTTTGTCATTGCCTTGTCAGTTGAAGTGCAGTGCTTTGTCACTTTTACCAATGCAGCAAATTAGTGGCACTGCATGTGCCGCATCCCATGAGTACCAGAACATGGAGGCTGTCCTTTCATTTGCCCAAGGCGTGCGTAAATGACAGCGCTTTTTGCAAGACAAACTAATGTTACAGTGTGCACGATATGCTGAATGAAAACGTTTGGGAATATTCTACATTGTGGCAGACGATGGTTGACTGCTGAATCCTTGTTCCCGTGCTGCAAGCATTCCCAGAGCTATGTGCCTCTGTTTTGCTGTCTAAGGCATGACCTCCCCCTGCAGGTGGTCGACTCATTTCCGTATGAATTTGGGTTCCTGTCTTCAACTGTCAGTTGCTGAGCTGAGAACAAAGAGGGGCACACTGTCCTTTATCCAAAAAGAATCTGCTTACAGATGTGGCTGAGACCGTGAGAGGCATGCAGAAAACTGTTGACTGAAAGGTGCATCAGTAGATCATCACCTCAAGCTTCCAGTGCTGTTGCGATTCCGACATGACTCCATGGACTGCACTGAACATAAATGTGACTGCCATGTGACGTCATCATTGCTCAATTGCTGACTATTTGTTGAAACAGCATTGATGGCTTTTCTTAATAACAAAACCTGCTAATTTGGGGCAAGGCCGGGTTGTGTTATCCTGCGCACGCGTTTATTCACAGAATGTTGTTATTTCTCACTGAATAGACACACTTTGTACAACGATATGTGGAATGCTCTTAGCTTCACAGTTGTGTTGGAGCATTCGCTGCCCATGATGCACAGGCACTGCACGAGGATCTGTGAAAGAATTTTGACCTGTCTATCAGCAACGTGCAGATTTGGAGACATTTCAATCACCTTCGATGTGCGAGGACAGTGTTTCGTGCAGTGGCAGCAACCGTAGTCAAATTCAAATGTGCCTGCCACAAGGGTTCGTGTGGTACCGAGCCAGTTACCGGGCTTGTGAAGTTTTTTGTTAGCTGAATCAGGTGAACCTGAGTGACTTCTGTTAGGAATTCGACAATGCTGGATCTTAAAGCTTGCTACAAGCCATGGACATGGGTGTTTCTTTACCTGCTGAAGCTGTTTCCTTTGATAATTTTTTTTGGATACCATTATCATGTACATTGTGCTTTTGACAGTAAGTTCGCTTGTGTTCCTTTGCTATGTGCCTAATTTCATCCAGTTGAGAGCAGCTGTTTCGAGCATCAAGGCACCCTTTGGTTGTTCCCTGCTGTGGAATCGCAACAACACACCCTTGCCCTGGTTTATGTGCCACAGGCTTGTCAATGCGCACCACCATCTGCTGGCCCTGAGAATATGCAAGGAACTGGACATGGATCAGGGTACTGTGCTCCACCACTGGGCAAAGGCCCGCATATCTGCGGATGAGAGCACCACAAGCAACGAAGAGCTGAAGAACATCCTTGCAGGGAAGCTGAAGGCTTGTCCTTTTGTACACTATGCGACCATAGCTGAACATGCCCAGGTCAGTTTGCAACCCCTATCTGTGGGCCTTTGGTGGCCGCAAGGGTCAATTGATTGATCCAGATGTCGACTGCATGGCACTTGGCCATCAAGTATCTTGGTACCTGTAGTAAAGTGAAATGCGGCAGCCTTGAGGGCATCTTGGGGAAGTGTTTGTACCTCTGCATCATGGCTTGCATCAGCATAGTTTCTGGCAGCTTGGTGTCCCTGTTTGGGGTCACCATGCCAGGAGCAACCTGTGCTCTCTTACTATGTGGGATCGACAGCCATTGATGGCTCGGGTGAACAAAATCCAATTCCTTGGGCATCATTTGTGCAAGGGTATGTGAGAAAAGATATGAGGCACCATCTTTGCCGCTCATAAAACTGGTCCACAAATTCAGTGCCAGTGTGCATCTGATGTCAGGACACGCCATACATGCTTGCAAGATCGACATACCTCAGTTATACAAAACTGTGTCGATGAGATTCCACCATCACTAGACAGTGGCAGACAATGTTCACGCTGATATGCATCTGTGCATTTGCAATTGCACCTTATTTAGTTGGCAGAGGGAGTGCTGTGGGGATGTATGGAAAATGCAGTGGTGGACAGGAATTGTGTCCATGCTCAGCTTGGCATCAGTCAGCCATTCTGTAGTTGGGTAGCAGCCAGAAATGGGAGTAAGCAGTATCACACATCCTCTCAGTCATCTGGGCCTCTCAGTAGACTGACTAAACTCGTTGGAGTTGTCTCAAACTGTTTGACTGCATCATCATCCAGGAGGAAAGGAGCACAAAAGACAGAAGGACAGAAGACATGGTTGTAGCTCAGCATGGCTCAATGAATGTGCAAGTGACTGATTGAAAGCAGGCCTTTGCTGAATCGCCCCCATGGGGCATTGCGTGTTCATGAACAGCATCTCTTTCCTTGCCTGCAATCAAATTCTTTTCAGCACGTGCCAAAACAAACCTGGTGGTTTACATGGCCGGTTTCGGCATACAATGTAGAGTTACCCAGATGCCCCTGTCTACACTGCACATTGTGGGCCAGACTTGTGAAAGCAAGAGCACATGTGCACCCCATATTTGCCACAGCATATATTTCTTTCATATTCAACGTTGAAATTAGCAAAAATACCCAGATGCACATTGGACTTTGGAGGGCAGCCTTTGCACTCAGGACAGAATGTCTCAACTTGCTCAATCATATTTGCTCAATTTGCTCAAAGCCCAGTTGGGCTGTAGTACCCTTGTCCAGGAGCAGTCCTAAAGTGGAAGTGGTGACATGGATGTCGGCCCAGCGACAGGCTTTGATACGTGGAAAGGGACATTGCTGACTTTTATTCCATGGGTTGCGGGTTGACAATTGTTGATGTACTTCCTGGTGTGCAAGAATCCAAAGGCCCGGTGTGCATTGCACAGGCCCAAGGCAGGCGAGAGCTGGCTGCCCAGCTGTTGGATGATGAGACATGCGCAGCAAAGCAGGTGCCACTGCTGCTGGAGCTAGAAGAGGAGCAGCGGGCCCTGGAAAAGGCAGTGGAGAGCGGCGACACTCACCTGGTGTATCTGGCTCTGTTCCGCATCTACCACCGCACAGTGGCTGCTGCCAAGGGGATGCCAGAGTTCATAAAGGCCATAAGCTCCAAGCCCGCAGCTTATGCACTCTTCATGAAGTACTGCAAGGCCCAGGTGATCAACGAAGGGGTGTCGTAACAGGGCAGGCGGTGTTTCCCTTTGTGGGACAGGGCGGCGCCAAGACAATTGGACCATGGACACTGTGTTTGGGGCTGGTGGCCCTTGCGTGCCAGCATTCACAAAGGCAGTGCTCGTTGAGGCATTGCCATCAACTTTGTTTGCACAGCTATCAAGTGTGTGCTTGCTGCACATGCCAGAATGGTCCATGGCACAGAAGGTGCCTTGCTGCACTTTTCTGTGTTGCGCAGTTTCAAGCAAATTGTCTCAGTGCAACTGCCACCCAGTCTCCTCCTGCAAATGCCCGTTTGGTGCAGTGCATGTCCGAAACGACGCTTTGTCCTGCAGTAAAGCACTTGCTTGTATACCAGGGATCTCTGAACTGGTTGACCACAACTGTGAATCGCAATTTTGTACCGTTCTTGTTGTTACTATGTTAGGCCATTGTCACATTTTGCTTATGAATGACTTTTTCTTTGATTGAATGTTTAAATGTTTACTCTTGACTTTTGTGGTGGTACTTCATTGCTGTACCAGGGTGAGTGGGCTGTAATGCGATTGCCCAGAAATATGTGCTTGCCGCAAAATGCATGTCACCTGTGTGGTCAGTGCTTTTCTCTGCAACGTTTGCTGCCCCCAACGAATTTGTGTGGATTGCACAGAGTCCCAACCTTGCGGAACAAATCTATAACCTTGACGGCAACACAGAGGGCCTTGCCGAGATCAAGTTCAACGAGGCTCTGTCCACCAGCTTGAAGATTCCAACGGACACTGCTGGAGAGGAAACTGTGTCGCTGAGCAACCTCAGGGACAGAGTGGTGTCTCAGCTGCGGGACTGTGCAGCCCAATATGCAAAGGTGAATATCCAACCTATCAAACATGTGGGCCTGGGACCACTATCGTGCTTCCTCTTGTTTGTCACCATTTTTCTGTTTAGATATATCCACAGCTCAATCCACCTGATCTCTGTCAAGCTGCTTGATGACCTGAGTCTCCAGTGATTGTACACGCCGAGATCCGACAATCCACTGCTATCACGTCTGGTGAGGGATATCCATCACCTCCTGAAGATCATTGACATTAGTCTTTGGCTTTTTTGGGCCGCTCTCCACAATCGTGGCTGGTGAATGACGGAGGCTGGGTTGATTGGCAAACGGGCAATGTTGGAACATGATCATGGCCATCTTCACTTGTCTAACTCCACGATCATGCGATGAGTGTGGCGCTGTCTGAAGCTCCCAAAGCTTTCAGTCGCCGAACTTGGTCAGGCGACCTTTTACGCCCAAACGACGTCCAATAGCATGTGCTTCAACTATAGTTGAGGAACCCTTCTTGGGGCGTGTTGCCCAAGTGGGAAGGAACAAGGAAATTGGCATGTGGCAGCGATAAGGCCTTTCTTTCCCTTTGTTCCTGACAAGCGCATGCTTCTCTTGGTTTTCCATAGTCACGCAAACACGAATTCCAGTCCAAATCGGCTGAAGAATTCGCCAACCTTCGCAAGGAGCAAGCAAAGTTGCAACTGAGCACGGGGCGGAACATGTTCTTGTCTCTGAGCGTCATCGACACGATCAGGCAGTGCATTCGGCTTGGCTACAACAAAGGAGCTGCGGACATCAGGCGGCAGTTTGGGATTTCGGACAAGTGAGTGCGGCAGGCGTGGAGCAAGGCCATGCAGCCATGTTCTCCCGTCTCTGCCATCTCTGTGCTCTACCGTCTGATGTTCCCTTCGCGACACGCAGCTGTTGTACTTGGAGCCATAATCCTCCATTGGCGGTGCCATGAATGGCCAGGCCGAGTCCTTGCGCTGAAATGCAATAAAATAGGGAACGGCGATGGAAAACACCAGAGCATTCCACGCGATGCCACGGCCCTGCTTGCGGGCACCCAGAGAGTGGCCGATGTCATCTTCTGAGCCAGTGTGTTGCTTTGTTGCAGGCACTTCTATTGGGTGAAAGTTCGTACACTGGCGGAGAGGGGCCAGTGGGAAGGACTGGAGGTCTTTGCTCAGGAGCGAAGGCCGCCCATAGGGTGGGAGCCCTTCATTCAAGCATGCGTCGATCACAATGCACCAAGAGAGAGAACGGGAAAG
Source organism: Ostreobium quekettii (assembly GCA_905146915.1). NCBI lineage: Eukaryota > Viridiplantae > Chlorophyta > Ulvophyceae > Bryopsidales > Ostreobiaceae > Ostreobium > Ostreobium quekettii. Next base: position 85,394 of record CAJHUC010000426.1, on the reverse strand, counting down.
TGAGTGCCCCACCACAAGTCAAAGTGGATTGTGTGAGGGGCAGTGTCCAATGTGCCAAGGAACTGTGACAGCACCATGTCTAATATATACACCCTGCATTTGGAATTTGTTTTTGTCACAGTTCCTTGGCACATGGGCAGCGTACCTTTGCACATTGCTCAGTGTTAGTGCACATTGACACACTGTCAGTGTCAATGTATAGAACTTGAAGAGTGGCAACTATGGATAGTACATGTGGCGCATTTGCAGGTTCATTGACCGGTTGCCAGACAGCGAGGCAAAGGTGGAATGGTACACCAAAGTGGGGCTCAACCTGCAGGCGGCCAGAACTGCGGAGAGCCTGCAGAGCATCGACCTGATGACCCGGGTCCAGGGCATCGTGGGGCCAAATAGCCAACTTGGGATGAAGACCGCGCAGATGATCGAGCGGGTGAAGGGCCTTCAGCCTCGATGATGTCCCACTTGCGGTGCCACTCGCTTCCCACTTGGGAAGCTTTGTGAGAGCTCAACGTGGTGTGTTCCCCGCCAGGTCGCAGTGAAATTCACTTTGTGCATGACATGACGCGCTGGGTGCCCTGGGCGGACAAGGGGTCGGTGGAGGTGGTGTAGAGGGAGGTGTTGGCTCTTGGCCGGTGTTGGAATTCTGATCCTGATCATAGACCTGAAAGAATGAATACATTTCATGCGCGTGTTGCTAACCAGGTGGCTGTGAAACTCGCTTCAATAACAAACACAGGGAAACTCGAGAGCAGAGAGGCGAGGCAGTTTACATGCTACAGTGAGTTCACGAAGAACGCAGCTGGTTCCAATGGGCCCCCGATTGTGCAGCACTTCTGATGTCCTCATCATTAGACGACAACAAATGCCATGTCTCCATCCACTTCATGGACGCTGACATCGTCGCGTTCCGAAATAGGGGAATCCACAGAGCCGTCAGCCTCTGCGTCAGGAGCATCAGGGCAAAATGCGTCTCCATCTGATCCGCTGCCCTCCTCCCCTTCCTCAATAGGAGGCAGGCTGGGCCATCGGCCTTGAATGGCCCAGCCACAGTTGCCCATCTCCTCGGCCTGTACCGTGCAGTCGTCTTCCACGCCGACCACGCATATGTCGAGGGGCCCGCCGTTCGAAAGGTCTTCCTCCATAATTGCGTGCCCTTCCTCAGCGTCGATCAAGTGAAACGGTGTCGCAAGGGATGTCTCCTGCACTTCGCTTCTTGGGATGCCGGCCTCCAAATCGAAGTCGCTCGGTGAGAAGCCGCTGGCGTTTATGGGTTTGCCATCAGCTGGCGGACCACTGAGATCCCCGCCATCGTGTGCAGTAATGCAATTCTCCCCCGGGATGGCCGCCACGCCAACGGTCTGCAGGTGGTCTATTCCGGGACGGTCGCAGGAGGCGCGGGCCTCGAGTCGTGAAACCTTCGAGCTCAGAGCCTCCACTGCTGCTTCCATTTCCCGAACAGCTGCGTCCTTGCAGGCAGCAGACGCCTCCAACTCGCCAAGGCCGGACGTCAGCATTTTCATGACGTTGGAGATGTCGTTGCTCATCTCCGCCCCGGAGGCTCCCAGTTCAGCTACAATTTCCTTAATTCCCCTGAACCGCGCATCTAGCTTTTTAAGGCTGTCGCCGTTGCCCTTTATCAGGCCGTAATGTGCGTTCATTTTCGGCATCAAAATTGATTCCACCGCCTCCTCAACATTGACGAGTCTTTTCACAAATGAAGAGTCGGATTCGCACGAGAGGGCCGTCTTTTGATCCGGGTCATCGCCGCCCTCCTCCAATTTGTCTCTCAAATTCATGACGTCCCGCCGCAAGTCTGTGATGGAGCCACTGTGGCCGTACACCATCTGTGTGATGACCGCCAATTTCTCTTTTTCATCGGCGTAGGACAGTGCCCTCAACTGCATGAACAGGTCCAGAGTCGACTTGTCCACTTGTTCAATCCGCCGTCCTTGCAGAGCAACAGTCGACTGAAGTTCTTTCAGTGCAGTGGGTTGCTGAGCAGTTTCTAATATCTTATCCAGATCGGTCCTCAGGCTGGCCTCTCTCTCCAGCTTTGCGTCCACTTTGGCGTCCAAATCTCCGATCTTTTGGAGCAAGGAAGGACCCAACTCGAGAACGGGCCCCAATTTCTCTTCCAATATCCAAATAGCGTCCTGCAACTTCATAAGCACGGTTTGCGCCACGCTGGCGCCTGTCGACTTTTCGATTAGGTCTGCAACGATTTCCTTCAGGACCCGGTCATCTCTCTCGAAGTTATCATTCCGCTTGTCGCCAGACGCCACGGTTTCTTGAACAGCCTCCGTGCTCTCCACCAGTCCCTGCATTCTCTCCCGCTCAATGCCATTGATGGCGCACTGTTCATCGAGAATGTCCAAGTGGAAGCTTTTCCGGCTGTCCAGTACTCCCTGTCTGTCGGGCACAATGTCCCTGTCAGCCCTGTCCGGAACTTTTGCTGGGTCGCGCCCGCGGGGTTGCTGGTTGCCTGACGCCACGGTTCCTTGAACAGCCTTCGCGCTCTCCACCAGTCCCTGCATTCTCTCCCGCTTAATGCCATTGATGTCGCCCTGTTCATCGAGAATGTCCAAGTGGAAGCTTTGTAGGCTGCCCAGTATTCCCTGGCTGTCGGGCACAATGTCCCTGTCGGCCCTGTCCGGATCTTTTGCTGGGTCGCGGCCGCGGGGTTGCTGGTTGCCGGACGCCACGGTTTCTTGAACAGCCTTCGCGCTCTCCACCAGTCCCTGCATTCTCTCCCGCTGAATGGCACTGATGGCGCCCTGTTCATCGAGAATGTCCAAGTGGAAGCTTTTCCGGCTGTCCAGTACTCCCTGTCCGTCGGGCACAATGTCCCTGTCGGCCCTGTCCGCATCTTTTACTGTGTGGCGTCCGCGGGGTTGCTGGTTGCATGACGCCACGCTTTCTTGAACAGCCTTCGCGCTCTCCACCAGTCCCTGCATTCTCTCCCGCTTAATGCCATTGATGGCGCCCTGTTCATCGAGAATGTCCAAGTGGAAGCTTTTCCGGCTGTCCAGTACCCCCTGTCTGTCGGGCACGATGTCCCTGTCGGCCCTGTACGGATCTTTTACTGTGTGGCGTCCGCAGGGTTGCTGGTTGCCTGACGTCACGCTTTCTTGAACAGCCTTCGCGCTCTCCACCAGTCCCTGCATTCTCTCCCGCTTGATGCCATTGATGTCGCCCTGTTCATCGAGAATGTCCAAGTGGAAGCTTTGTAGGCTGCCCAGTATTCCCTGGCTGTCGGGCACAATGTCCCTGTCGGCCCTGTCCGGATCTTTTGCTGGGTCGCGGCCGCGGGGTTGCTGGTTGCCGGACGCCACGGTTTCTTGAACAGCCTTCGCGCTCTCCACCAGTCCCTGCATTCTCTCCCGCTGAATGGCACTGATGGCGCCCTGTTCATCGAGAATGTCCAAGTGGAAGCTTTTCCGGCTGTCCAGTACTCCCTGTCCGTCGGGCACAATGTCCCTGTCGGCCCTGTCCGCATCTTTTACTGTGTGGCGTCCGCGGGGTTGCTGGTTGCATGACGCCACGCTTTCTTGAACAGCCTTCGCGCTCTCCACCAGTCCCTGCATTCTCTCCCGCTTGATGCCATTGATGTCGCCCTGTTCATCGAGAATGTCCAAGTGGAAGCTTTGTAGGCTGCCCAGTATTCCCTGGCTGTCGGGCACAATGTCCCTGTCGGCCCTGTCCGCATCTTTTACTGTGTGGCGTCCGCGGGGTTGCTGGTTGCATGACGCCACGCTTTCTTGAACAGCCTTCGCGCTCTCCACCAGTCCCTGCATTCTCTCCCGCTTAATGCCATTGATGTCGCCCTGTTCATCGAGAATGTCCAAGTGGAAGCTTTGTAGGCTGCCCAGTATTCCCTGGCTGTCGGGCACAATGTCCCTGTCGGCCCTGTCCGCATCTTTTACTGTGTGGCGTCCGCGGGGTTGCTGGTTGCATGACGCCACGCTTTCTTGAACAGCCTTCCCGCTCTCCACCAGTCCCTGCATTCTCTCCCGCTTAATGCCATTGATGGCGCCCTGTTCATCGAGAATGTCCAAGTGGAAGCTTTTCCGGCTGTCCAGTACTCCCTGTCTGTCGGGCACAATGTCCCTGTCGGCCCTGTCCGGATCTTTTGCTGGGTCGCGGCCGCGGGGTTGCTGGTTGCCGCACGCCACGGTTTCTTGAACAGCCTTCGCGCTCTCCACCAGTCCCTGCATTCTCTCCCGCTGAATGGCACTGATGGCGCCCTGTTCATCGAGAATGTCCAAGTGGAAGCTTTTCCGGCTGTCCAGTACTCCCTGTCCGTCGGGCACAATGTCCCTGTCGGCCCTGTCCGCATCTTTTACTGTGTGGCGTCCGCGGGGTTGCTGGTTGCATGACGCCACGCTTTCTTGAACAGCCTTCGCGCTCTCCACCAGTCCCTGCATTCTCTCCCGCTTAATGCCATTGATGGCGCCCTGTTCATCGAGAATGTCCAAGTGGAAGCTTTTCCGGCTGTCCAGTACTCCCTGTCTGTCGGGCTCAATGTCCCTGTCGGCCCTGTCCGGAACTTTTGCTGGGTCGCGGCCGCGGGGTTGCTGGTTGCCTGACGCCACGGTTTCTTGAACAGCCTCCGTGCTCTCCACCAGTCCCTGCACTCTCTCGCTGTGAATGCCAGTGATGGCGCACTGTTCGTCGAGAGTGTCCAGGTGGGAGCTTTGTCGGCCGTCCAGTACTCCCTGGCTCTCGGGCACGATATCCCAGGCGGCGCTGTCTGGACCTTGTGCTGGGTCGCGCCCGCGGGGCTGCTGGTCAGCACGGCGCATCTGCTGTGTCATGACGTGGATCAGTTGGCTCTGTGCGTCCATGTGTTCCTTCAGCCTGCTGATCTCGCACTCGTTCGCCTGAACCGTCGCAACCAGGCTCTTCTTGTCCTCTTTCATATTCTCCAGGGCTTCCATGAGTCGACTGATGTCCGACTTCATCTCGTCCAGTCTCCTTCCCTGATCCTCCAGCTGCGAGTCGACGGAGTTGCTGGATTCTTCGCTCCTGGCCGGCAAGAAGCCCGTGACTTCAGTCATGGATGACTGGAGGGTACGGATGATGGTGCCTTGCTGCCTCAGGGTGTCCCAGACTGACGCGAGGTCGTTCGTACTCATTCTGCCGCTCTTCGGACGCGGTGTTGGGGCCGGCGCTGGTTTGCGGGGGCGCTGTGCTGGAGGGCTAGTCGATGGTGTAGTTCTCCTCGAATTTCCATCGGGCTGCGGAAAGGCGAGCGAATGCAAGTGGTGTCAAATTGTGCCATTGCAATGACATTTGCACACACATGCAAATATTGGCTTTATAATATTCACGCGAAACTGTCGTCAACATATATAAACACAAACAACAAATAAAAAGACAACTCAATCCTGTATTTTGCATATTTAATTATAACATCTGTAATCATGTAGATAGTTTATGTGCATGTTTTGGTGTGCCAATAACATATGTCCGTGGTACACATTGTAGTATTGGCCTCAAACACTTATCAACATGTTTACACACGGACGGATAGACTGCTAAATTCTTTGTGGATCCACAAACACGATCATTATCGGCTACTTTGGAGTGCCTAAAAATTGCGGTAGCATGACCTGCTTGAATATTGAACTTGAATGTGCAAGTTCGCGCTCGTCGCGCCAGAAAATCAAGTTGGCGCGTGGAGAACGTTCCCCATGCGACTGCACCGTCGACGGGACGCAGACGCACCCACTCTGACTTTATGGTTACAAACTGTAACCATAAAGTCAACGCGGAACACGGGACAGCGGCCGTGCGCTGGCCCGCGCGCCGCCAATTCTTGCGCCCCCCAAAATCACCTTCTTTGTCGCTCCGCGGGCGCTGGTGGCGCCCTTGGGCACCTTCTTCTGGGTTGCGCCGCCTCCGGACCTCAGGCTGTTCCTCCAGTTGGGGGCCCCCTCCATGGCAGCCTCCCCTCTCGGAGTTCAGTCCCTCGCCACGCCTGGCACACTCTCAGACTGGGCTGTCCTTTTACGAATCTTGGGCTTATGGGCTGTGGCGCAAGGCGGTGGGGGCCCGGGGGCCCGAGGGTGTGGGTGTGGGGTGGGGGGCACTGGAGGGAGAGGGGAGGCTGTGTCGCGCCAAACCGACTGACCGGGCGGGCTTTTGTACCCGCCAGGTGCAACGGGCCCGGGATGACGTCAATCCCGAGGCGCGGCAGTGAAGGGCGGATGTACGGCCGGGGCGGGCACCGCCGGGGATGACGTTGTGGGCGGGCGGCGGTCAGGCGGGCCGGGGCCGCCGTTTGGCGGCGGGGCAATGTACTGGGGGCGCGGCGGTCAAGGGAGGGCGCGCGCGGTTTGGCTGTGGAGGTCTGTACGGAAGGCCGGTGGGCGATCATGGGAAGGGCGCGCCTTTCCCGCCCATTTTGTAGGCGATGGACCCTGGAATGGCGGTGGTAGAATGCGATATGCAAATGACATATAGCTCTGGCAGCATGATGTGTAGTGACAATGCGTTGCTACAGTTTGCTACAGTTCCAGCTCGCCAGCTTGCGAACACAGTTCGTTTGATGTATTACCATCGATTATCACTTCTAGGCATCTAAAGATCATATATCATAGATTTAGTTTGTATTTCTCATTAGATTCCAATGAACCAATCACCGACTCTGCTTTGCTCAGGCAAAATAGGAAGCTGACGGCTACCTCATTGCCTTGCTCTGTAAAAAATCATGATGATGATGATGACAATGCGTTGCAATCACTGATGCGCATCGGCCCCGTCCTGCAGTAACGCGACAGATCTTGGAACGTGCCTTCTATGGCGGCCCAGAAGTTTCCCGGAGGGTCATTGTGAGGAAGGTATTTGCTTCTTGTAGGGACCCGTGGCACTGTGCAATGCATTGTTTGTCTACCGCGCAGACTGTGTGAGTGCGGCTTGGTGCTCAATCACTTAATATAAGGAACCAGCAAATCGAGCAAAAGATAGAAATCAAATCGGGAACAGATCAAAAACTCAGAGAGCTCAAGCAATGCCGTTCAATCTACTCGGCCTGGTTTCTTCGCTGCCCGGCAGGATTTCTTCAGCAATTGATGCAAAAGGAAATCATGTTGAAATTGATGAAGACTATTGAACTGCTCAACAACGTTTAGACGTGACTTGCGTTGGGTGAAGCGGGGCAAAAGGATGTTATAGAAACCGTTACTGATAATATGTTGCCGACAATTTGGCAATATTGAATGTTAAGTCGGTGGTTCAGAAGGTGTCGGACGTCCAAGCGACGGCCGTAAGCTGCGTTTAAAAAGCGCACAATTCGCGACATTGTTCCAATCTTTTGGAGGAGCGCACACTAAAGCAGCTGTTTATATTATATACTTGAAGTGACGCGGTTCTCAATGTTCGCAAATTTTGCGAGCACTGGCAGAGTGCAGAGTGCGCTGCCGCACTCTTGGCGCTGTGGATGATGGATTGCCACATATTGCGCCCCGGGCGCCCTGCAAAGACAACAAGGCGGCGCGCAGAACGTCGCGCTGAACGAACTTTGATTACCAAAGTAAAAATGCGCCAAACGTGCTGGAATTTATTGCCACTGCGAGGGAGAAGAAGAATTTCCCAAGTTCACTACACCGACACAAGCCAACCGGGAGGCCGAGTCGCCCTGGGCCTTGACGACTTGATGCCTTGTTGGGTAAGGGCTTTCACCATCGTCTCTGTCGAATTGGATGCCAGTTCCGCTATGCAATACGTTCTGTAGACGCCACTATAACGTGCGGCCTCTGTTGGAGTACGGGTATACCAGCCGCGAGGCTAGTGACAAGTGGCGCCCAAAGCACGGGCAGGACTACAGTGTCCTGCATACATTATTCTATGTTGATGATTCTTGTTGTAAATCGTGAAGCGCACAATATGCTTTGACTGATGTGAAACTTAATCCTTGTGAACTTTCAGTAAACGAGATTCTTTAAGAAGATCTGTATACATACCAATACGGAAAACTACAACAAGACTACAATACAAGATTCTTGGCAACCGAGGCCCGGATAGGTTAGATGAGTAAGTTTAACGTGCTCGCCCAGACTTCTCAACTCAGCAGGCCGACAGGCACCTGGTGATCATCTGCCCAGTCAAACACCACGGCCCCCTCCGCACATTACCTCAACCATGCTTTACACATTTGATCATTCAGGAACTGCCTATTTCACGCATTTACAGCATGGGTTCGAACGGTGCTATTTTATGTTTCGTGCAGCCCAAACCGCTCAAGTTCCTGCACTGCCTGGCCGCGCACAGCCCAAACAGAATCATAATTTGATTCCAGAGCGCACATCCTGAGCGTGCTTTCTTCCCCAACCTCTCAACCGACCATTGTGCGTTTTTCCATCCCCTTCCGCACAGAGCGTCGTGGGCTAAAAAAGCGAAGGACTCGCCAGCCATCTTCTACCCCCGCCCGGACACCATGTCCCAAGTTCACGTTCCCCACTCCGCTCCATCGACACGCCGTGGACCCATGCTGCACTCCGCAAGAGGCCCCCTGCTCCCCATCTCGAACCGCGCACCCAAGCCCAAGCAGACCGGCTGCGGCTGCTACCTGACGTGAGTGCCTGCCGCACCCCCGAGCGCCTGTTCAGCGGTGACCGGATCTTCACCACCGGCTCACACACACCACCCGCCGGCAAGAATCATTGGCGCGGTGACCCCAACGGGGTAGTCACGCGATTTCGTGCTGCCGCACGTGTGAGACCTTGCAGTTCTTGCCGGTGAAGTATCCGCCTGCGATCTCCGTACATTGGCCTTGGTGCCAGCGTCCATAGCGATTTGCACCCCAGGGCATGCGCTGCCTTGTCATTTTAGTTGCAAGTTGCAGGAAGGTTGAACCCATCCCTATAGCCCACCCGCCCATACGGAGCGACGTCTGACGCATCGCAGTGCCTTCCTGCTGCTGGCAGGGTGCGCGGGGCTCCTGTACGCGGTGTTCTCGCCGTCCCAGCCGGCGCCGATTCCGACCATCCAGGATGGGATCAAGCCACCATTGCAGCAGCAGCAGCAGCCGGTGCAGCCGGCGCCGACGAGGGCGACGGGTGGGCGCGGGGGCGGACAGGCGCCTCGCCAGCGGCCTGGCGGGGAAGGCGTCGATGCGGATGCGACCGACGGATTCCAGGAGGCCGAGCTGGAGGCGATCAAGTCCCGGGCTGAGGTGTGGCGGACATGCGGGATACGCTCCGCTGATCTTGGGTTTTTTTAGATTCCAGAATATGTCATCATATTTCAGTGTTCAGATGCCTACCCCGTCCTAGCAAAAGCTGTGTGGGCCTTGTGCAACCTAGCAAGAGAGGCAAGGCGATGTAGCCCCCCCCCCCCCAAGTTGTTCGAATCCATAAGAATGCTCGGTCTCAAGAAAGGAAGAAGAGAAGTTCCATTGATCTGGGGTTTAGAATAGGAATCCGGGTCTTGCAGGCTGGGCGTTGGGCTTTGCTTCTAGGGACAAATGCCTGTGCAGTGACACACAAGGCAGCGCGGGTGAAAGTCAGTGCCAGGACTGAGGCAGTTGCCTGCAGCGAACGTTGTGTGCATATTGTACTGTCAAGAGGTGCACTGCGATGGGTGCCTGCTGATGCTTAGGGGAAAGATCTCAGTGCTTGAATCGGTTTTGCCGGCTGGGCAGATGTCGCAGTCAATTGGTAAGGTTTGTTACAAACCAAAAGGAATTTTGCTGCACAAGGGCCACCGTTTCCAATTAAATGAGTGTGGGACTTTTTCCATGTTGTAAAATGATGATATAGAGGTTTCCAAGAGGGTAGAAGCAAGCAACAAATGCACCATGAATCGTAAAAACATGCACTTGGGAGGCTCGCAGTCAATGGGAGACCACACGATGTAACATCTTGTCCCTATGACTGGCAAGGAACGGGCAGTTTGGGCCAGGAAGGTGGTAGGTAGGGTTTGGGCCCCACTGGTATCAATGGTTAGTACAGTTGTTCCAGTTGAATGGCGCTGTCTGCTTTGTACGTTTGGCTTGGTGCAGAGCCATCTACAGTCATTCTACGGAACAGACAGACATGAGGCGGTAACTCTATCCCTTGGTTTGAAAGGTGTAGGGAAGTACCATGCAGCAAAAATGGGACTTTTATCTACAGCCGTAGGCATGGGGTTTATCTCAGGGGTGCAAGCCTGCTGTGAACCTGTGGATTTTGTTTGCTCTGGTGGCATGAGCATTGGAGAGTTCTTAAACCAGGCATTTTGAGGTCCTCGGACGCCACTTGATGACGAGTCATCTGTTTTCTGAACATCTCTGTTTGGTTGCAGCACAGGACATTCCAGTGTGCGATGTTCATGTTGTAGTATGGATCAGTTCATTTTATGTGCAGTTGCTGGGCAGTGGTCCATATCACTTCATGTTTGGCTGCCTCCTGGCAAGAGACACTTGGATTGCTTAATTCATGTGTGCAAGGAAGTCTCACATGACGTTTGTGAGCATTGATCTTGACAAATTCGGCTGAATGCTTTCACGCAGGACATAGCCCAAGCCATGCAGGTGAAGGACTTGCAGGATCAAGCTTTGAAACGGAATGAAGAGGAGCCAGAAACTGTGCAAGCGTTGCAAACGGAGGGGCTTGACAGTGCCAAACCTCCCCCCGACGGTTCAGGCGCTGTGGGACTTTGGGCACTGGTGAGCGGCCATGCAGTCCTCTGCTCCCACCTTCGTTGCCATGCTTGGCTGCTTTCTTGGCACCTTCGTTGCTTCCTTGGCTGGCAATGTGCAGCCCTTGAAGGATTTGTGCTGCCACCCATTTGGTGTTGTACAGGATAACACCATCACTGGCAGTGCATTTAGTATGGAGGTGTACCTTAATTCTTGATGCCAAACATGATGTGTTGGAATAATGCCAGGATTCACTGTGCTGAGAAAGCCCTCAGCTGAACGTTGACTAAAAACGCAGTCCCTTCCATTGGACAAATGGTAAGCCATACTCATCTTCCTGATACTGATGCTTGGCTGTGTACTACTGTTCTCCAGTTGTTTTCACGATGTTTCAGGTCTTGTGCATTTGCTGATATTGCTAAGTTGGGATGTTGCACATCGCAGAATGCAGCCGATATCAACGGGACTGTTGTGCCGTTGGCACAGTTTGCAGCAGAAGCAACTGTTGTGGTGAATGTTGCATCACACTGTGGCTACACAGAAACAAACTACAGAGGTAACTGCTTTAAGGATCATCGCTGAAATTCATGCGTTGTGCGTGCTGGTTGTGTGCAATGAATTGATGCATTCTTGCAAATTGCTAGGGCACTGCACTTGCACTGGCAACGTGACGATGGGATGAGCCAGAATGCATAGAGATACACGAGTTGGCACACACAGCATATGTCCCAATGTGAACACCATGTGAACTCCATTTTGATTCCATTGCAATACTGCTGAAGTTCATTGCCTAGTCGATGGTAGTGGCCTCATTTCATTTCAGCGACATGTTCATTGGTTGGAGAGAGCGGGTGTGTGGCCGACACTTGTGATTCACAGAATTGGGTCGGATCTGGGGTCCCTTGCTCTCTCCTTGGACTTGGCTTGCTGGTGGCATCTGGAGCCTACCAACAGTGGTCATGAACAAACATTTGGGGTTTCAAAAAATCATGTGCTTGAGACCATTGCCCAGCATCCTCAGTTTGGTACACGGGCTCTTGATTTGTCTTTTGACAAATGTAATAAAAGCAGGATGTAGGGTGTAGTGTCTGCTAGGAGCCAATGCCAGCGTTTGGGTGATGCAGCTGACCCTGTCATGAGAGATATGAGCATGCTGTTTGTGCATTTCCATCCGAACATATTGCAGTACATCCATTGTCCTGGAATAGAATGCATTATCACTTGTTCGCAGCGGGGGATCTCGGCTAGCTTGCAGAGAATGCAGGAAATTGCACTTTGGTTCATGTGCCAAAATTCAACAAGATGGTACCCATTCGGTCAGTCCTTGATTGATCAAGACCTCTATCCGATCAAAAGCGAGCATGGCCATACGGTTAGAGTGTTTGCTGTTTCCCCGGCCGTGCTGCTCAGAGCACTGTCGTTGCACTCCTGCAAGGAGCTTGGCACTTGGGGCACATCTTGAATGCAGTCGGTGCTTCACAGGCCTCCAGAAATTGTACGAGGCCTACCACGACAGAGGCTTTCAAGTGCTGGCGTTTCCTTGCAACCAATTCATGTCGCAGGAACCTGGAACGAACGAGGAAATCAGGCGGTTTGCACTGGAGGAGTACAACGTCACCTTTCCAATGTTTGCCAAGGTGTGCGACATCATCAACGCCACTCTTCCCGAGCCCTGTGCCTCCCCCGCGCCCCCACTCGTCGTTTTGTTTATTCTCACGGACACATGCTTGTCAGACAGACACCCCATGTTGTGTGCTGGCACCTGCGTTTCAGGAGCCACAGGGTGGTGCAAGTGAGTCGGGACAGGGGTACTCGTATGTTGCTTTTGTCATTTACAGAACTTGAATCAATTGCTTTCTGGGAAGGGGTCTGGAAGCGACATTTCCAGTATCCTGTAGCCCTACCCCTAAGGGAGCAGCTGCCTTCGAAACGCAGCGCACATGCACTGCAACTGTTGTCCCTTTTTCAGTGTCGTCGTTTCTCCTTCTTTCTTTTTGCTTTTCCTTTGTGGGGGTGCTTGCGTGGGTGCCACGTGATGCAGTCGAAGTAGCGGGACTGTGGAAGGCGCAAGGACCCACGCAGCTGGATGATTCCTGGCATTATCGGCGAGTTGATGCGCAAAACTGGGTCGACTCGGGCCTGTCATCGCCTTCATGTTGCAAGAGTTCAGGTCATGCTGCTCACGGGCTCCAATCTGCGGAATTGGATTGCCCCAGAGCTCCTTTGGTTGGATGTGACGCGCGTGCTGTTTATGCGCCAGGTCGACGTCAATGGCCCGGATGCCCACCCGGTGTACAAATTCCTTAAGCAGCACTTGCCGAAGGCGCAGGGCGGAGGGGGCGGAGAGCCCTCCGACTTCGACCTGCGCTGGAACTTTCAGAAGTTCCTCGTCGACGGCGGAGGCTACCCTGTGAAATTGTACCAAGAGGCGTTCGTCGAGGCACCCCTGGAGGCGGAAATCCTCAAGCTCTTGGAACCGCGCCCATCGCCGTCGTGAATCAAAGCGGGGCCCTATCGTTGCTGTGGTGCGGGGACTTGGGCTGGTAACCCGGCTCCCAGCGAGGCCAGTGCAAAAGCAAGTCGTCCTGTGAGGGCGGCACTGGGCAGGCATGGCTCGATAACTCATCTGCCCTTCTCACCCAGTGGGGTGTTTCGTGATAGGGGTTTGTGTGGGTGCTGGCTGGGGGCGTTTGCGGGCTGCCTGGGCGCAGCTACCCACCATCGAGGCAGCGGTGGTCCGAATGAGGGCGACAGGGTGGCACGAGGTGGGAGGGCGTGCTGTGGCAATCTGAACCGCGTAATGCCCCCATCTTTAAGGCGTGGTCTGATAGTAGCAGCGGCGGGCTTTGGCGAGGCCACTTCCATTGGTGTTCGACGCACGCTTTCCTCTTGTTTCGTTTGCACTGTGTTGTGTTCCGCGCAGCTCCGTGAGAGTCCGTATTGGACCCCTCAGGTGCTATGACACGGATTGTTGACAAGGTTACTTGCAGACTGGGGGCCACTCAAGGTGCGTGTGGGACGCAGAGGCTTCGGCGCCCAAGAGATCGGGGTGGCAGGCGGTCAGTAGAATTTCCAGCACAATGGGATATGCAACTGCCAACTCAACGCCATGCCGCCGATAGCGGATGTGCGCAAGCAAGAAGGAAATAAATGGACCTGACTGGAATGTGGCAGGAAGCTTGCCCCGCCAGTGGAGGATTTCCACTTTCACGAATCCCGCAGGCAATCAACTGCCGGCCCACCCGGGGACGTCAAAAGCGTATTGTTGAGGAAATGCCCAATGGCAGCCACCGGCGCAAGGAGGACAAGATTTGGCGCCCCCTTGTGCGGGTCAAAGTCGTGCCTCACAGCTCCGCATGCAATTGAGATGCCTTCCTCCACTACCGTCTGGCCCGCTGCAAGGCAATCGTTCGAAGACTGTTCCAACGCCGAATTTCATTTACAAATCGTCTCACCACACTGTCACTGCCCTCTCACGAGTAGTCGTTTAACTGGCGCTTATGTGACCATCTGGTCACCACGTACATTGCCCACGGCAACGGACGGCACGTCGCCAACCTGATATTTCCACACAAAGCATTACTCAGGGTGAAGAGAGCAGCCTTGCGTGCAGGGATGGATGACTCAATTGACCAGCAGGGCCACAACATCGTTCTTCCTCTCCCCCCCAACCCCTCCCCTCCCCCACCCAATCCACATCTAGCAGACCATGCAGCGGGAAAGTGGGCAACCAGGTACGCATAGGAACCCGTGCATTCTTCCCGAAGAAATTGCGCCCGGAAATTATGTAGTTTTGGATATAGCCCAAGCATTAGCAAGCACGAGGCGTTCAGTTTGAGAAACGGGGAATGGGCCGCGACCTTGCAATGGCAAATCAAGCACACCAGCAACCCCCAATAGGCTCTCGAGGAGTTGCTCGTCTGCCAGCCTTCAGGTCCATTATCCACACCGTCACCAGGCGACTCGCCGCTGCGTTGGGGACTGTGGGTCTAAACTCTTCGCTGGGAAGCAAGCGGACGCGTCCCCATTCCGGGTGGCAACAGCAGGCTCTGCTATTGGCCATCCACCGTGACATCCCTCGTGGCGTCTGGTGAGCAGTGCTTCTCTTCTGTCAGCCCTGGGGACAAAACAGAAGAGCTTGCTGTTGCTCACAATGGACAGATTCTTATCGTCCGCTTCAAAAAAGATTGAACCAATCACAGCAGTCACAGACGACAGAATGGTGCGCATTTCGTGCCGCGCCGACAGGTGGTCCATGAGGTACACTGTTCTGATCCCCTGGACACAGAGTGCAAGTATCGAGCCGCTTGCAACACACCAATCTACACCGCCCCACTACTGTGCACATTCGAACCGCGGCTTGTGTCGTTGCCACCAGCCTGTGCCAATTTGCCAAGCATCGGTTCGCTAAACCAAGAACGTCCAACTGGCGTGCAATTCTCCACCTTCGGCCCCCTCCTCCCGCTTTGTGAGTGACTCCGTTTGTGGCTCCTTGGCCACTGTCTCGCTGTGTCCACACTGTGCAGCCTCAGCCGGCTCTGCTGGGGTTTCAACTGCTTCTTTCGAATCACATTCGGGAGCCGCAGCTGCCTCCTTGCCTGTGGCAGGCGCGTCCTCACCCCCCTCTGGCTCCTCTGCTGCCTCTTCATCAGGATCTGCCCCATCGGCTGGCGTGAGCCCCTGGCCATCGGCTTCGGGCTCGTTCCTTTGCTCCTGCCCAACAGTGTCCTTCTTGCCAACCAGTGCAGGGTACTCATCTTCATTCAGTCCACCAGGGCTAGCGTCAGAGCTCTCGCCAGCAGCTTTCCCGTTGGAGACAGGTTTCGACGAGCTACCCTTGCTGCTCTCTGCCTTTGGTAGAGCCTCAGTTGGCGCCAGGCCCTTTTCTTTCCGGTCGCGTAGCTGCTCCTTCTTGTCCTTGACAAGTTCGATAGTCTTGCAGACCTCGCTCACTGTGTTCGGCACAGGCACCTAGCGGGCAGGAGTATGTGGTTTAGTGGTGGACAAGCAGCAGCTGCCTCTGAAGCTACAGAGCCGCGTATTGACAGGGTCAGCGCAACCTTGAAGAATGGACTTGCGCTGATCGATGTGCGGACGTAAATGGCAAAGACAGCAGTGTGGTTGAGCAGTGGGAACAGGTCATCTGAACGGGAACGCCACTGCCTTTGCAAACTGATGAGGGTAAGCCCATGGGAGACAATCAGTAAACAGCGCAGTGTTCCAACCTGGAGCCTGTGAAACGCCTGCAGGATGTCGATGGTGTGCATGAGCTTCTTCTCTTCTGTGAACCTGTTCTCCTTCATCGCCTTCTTGCCCTTTTGCTTCTTGGCATTTGCCTTGCTGCCCATGCCAGAGAACCAGCCAAGATCGGGGTCATCATCCCTGTTCAGAAGCTTCATGCCTGGCGCAGGGGCTTCGACTTCCTTTGCAGCCTCCTTTGCTGCTTCCTCCTTACTGGGATTGCTGAATTTTGACAGATAACTCAGCATTTGGTCGCACTGAAGCAACTGCACAGCATCATGCCCAGTGAGTCAGTCACACTCCTGGCACAGTCTGACCTGACAAAATCTGACTGAACACGCTGTGCAGCTGGACATCGGCCAACAGATGCAAGAGCGTTGCTGTGACAATTCGTGTGCGTATGTGTGTGCGTATTCCAGATGTCCAGTCTTCAGACCACAGGGTTGTTTGTGCGTTTGCTCTGGAATTGTCTGATGTTGAACATCTTTTGCACCTTCCAGGACCCTCACTGCCACCGTGGGTACCTCTCTGCTTCTCAGAGCTGCAGGCACTGCAACTTGTCTGTGTCTGCAGTCTCTGCAGCCAGTTTCACGATGCTGAATGCAGCGGGAGCCCTGGCAACACAGAGTCACCGATGGCAGGACTTAGCGACAGTGAACAAAGGCCCCCAGCCTACCTTCTCTTCATACACGTCCACTTCGTATTCAGCCCGCTCTGCAGCTCGCTCTGCCTGCCGCTGCTCATAATCCTTCTTTCTGGCCTCTTGCCTGAACACAACCAGAAGTGTGAGCAAGCCCCTGACATCATGGCCGTGTATTGCATGCTGCTCACAGCAGCCTGTCCAACGACAAGCACACCAGCACAAGCCACACACAATGTTGGGGTGTGCCACATGCAATCCTCAGTGCAAACAGGTCCACCCTCGAGGCACGTCAAGAGCAGATCCTACTTCGCGTCAGTGATGCTCGCTCAGCCCCACTGCAGCCGACCGTGGCACCAACAGCAGTTCTCCCCACACACAGATCCGGCTGGGAACGAATGCTGATGAGCCATTCGCTGCTGTGGTATCCCATAGGGTACAAGCACACGCTGTGGATGCACCCGTGCCCAGAATTGCCATCTTGCAGGCGATGTTTGGCAACGGGCGCCATTGTGCGAGGCTTGTCCATTCTCCCCCGCAAACCCATGCGCCACCAAAGGGCACCCGCACGCCACCCCCCTCCCCGCCCACCTCTTCTTGCGGTCCTCGCTCTGCCACTTGCGGAACTCCGCCTCCCGCCTCTTGAACTCCTCGTACTTCTCCCTGTACTCGTCCCTTATGGCGTCCCTCTTGGCGCGCAGCGCCTGCATGATAGCCCAGCACTCCTCCTTCTCCTCCCTCAGGCTCGATTCCTCCGTACTGTCGTCGTCCCTGCACGCGTGCAGCTCCGCCATCCGCCCCTTCTCCCTCGCGATGTCGCCCCTGAGACCCTCCAGCCGCTCCTCCGCGCCCGCCACGCGCCGCGCCAGGCCCTCCCGCATCCGGTCGTCCTCCTGCATCTTCTCCAGCCGGTCGTGGTAGTTCTTCACTGTCGCGCGGCTTTGCGCCAGGTCCTTGATCTGCCGCACCTTGCGCTCCTCCTCCCCCGGCGACAGGCCGGACCCGTTGAGCTCGGCCTCCAGCCGGCCGATCTGGCCGTCGATGTCCTCCACCGTCGCGTACTTCACGCGCCCCTTCAGCGCCTTCACCTGCGCCCGCAGCGCCTCGCGCGTCTGCTCCGCCCGCGCCAGCTCGTCCTGCCACGCCTGCTTCTGATTCTGCAGAAGCCACCGGCGCCAATCCATAACGAGTCAGGCCCAAATGCCGGAGCCCGCAGACTTTGGTGACAAGCAAGCGCACCAAAATGGCTTCAACCCCACCCCAAAGGCAATCCCAATGTTACCAGACCTGCACGCTCCACACTGCCGTCCGCAGCACAGCCCCTTCCCTCCCCAGTCACCACACCGGGCCCCAATCATAGATTCCCGACCTCGCCCCATGCCCGCCCCGCCACCCGCCGATCCAATCCCGTGGCCCAGCGCCCCCCCGCCGCACCTTGGTTGCCTCGAACTGCGCCCTGAAGTCCGCCAGGCGGCGCATCACCGCCGCCTCCTCGCCCCCCGTGCCCTTGGACCTGTCCCGCCGCGCCTGCAACAGGTCCTTTATCTCCCTGATCCGCCCCGCGTGCCGCTCGGTCTCCGCGTTCAGCTTCTCGATCTGCTTGTCCATCTCCGCGCGGTCCGGTGCGGTCGGCCGCTTCATGCGCATCGCCGGCGGGGCCTTGCCGGCGGGAGGGCCCCCCTCCGCCGTGGGCGCCTCCGGGTCCTCGGACAGCGCCATCGGAATGCGGCGCCAAAACGAGCGGAGAAGGGATGCGAAGGCGGGGGGGGAGGGGAGGGACTAGCTACAACCGGCGGGGGTGCCGGGGAGCCGGGCTGGGCGGCTGTGGGGCGCGGCGTGCTCCGGTCGGGTTGTTCGGGTGGAACGGCGGGCTGGGGGATGGGCTGGGAAGGCGGATCCGGCTTAAAGGGTCCGATGAAGCGCGTTCGAGCGTCTTTGTGCGTCTTTGCGGGGCGTTAATGGGGCATCAGGGCGGTCTGAGGTGGGAATTCGCCTCGGCGCTCCTCCTTGGACAGGAGGCATATCCAGGTGCAAGGAGATCGGTTAGGCTGACGTTTGGCCCCCGCCCCGAATTCGGACGAGCAGGCGACGCGCGGCGTCGCGCGTTGGCGCGAATTTTTGGTTGTTGGTCCGCCCGAGGACGGGAGCGGTGGCGCGAGGAGTTCCGGGCTGACGTGATTCTTGGGTGCGCAGCAGCGCAGGGCAAAGGCTGCGAGTTTTGGCTGCCCCGCCTGGCGACGACCTGCGCATGAGGATGCCTTCGCGGCTGCGTGGAAGACTGGACTGTCTTCGGCAAGAGGACCTGCCATCCAAGGAGCAACACCTGACGGGAGCCTCCGGTGCGCTGCAGCAACCTGATGTGGCCGCACTCGGTGCCCCCGCGCACAGCAGAGCACAGGCTGCCCCTGGTTCCTTCATTCTGGGCGTCGAGTGCACAGAACTGGTCCTTTAAGAATTTAAATCTGTGCCAGATTTGCGAGGCAGAGATGGATATTTGTTCCTATTCTGTGCAGATACTCCCAGTAACAACAGCTCGCACACAGTTTGGATTAGCTGGTCTGTTGAGAGCCTCCACAAGTTGTAACGAGCAAGCGTTGCCAAAAGTGGGTAGAAGCCTGCCACATTACCCGCAGCAGCCCAATGGCTAACAAGAGACTGAATGTTCTGAAGTTCATGGTTTGTAACAGCAAGAAGTGTCCATGGAAATGGAATCAACTGCCCGTATGTGGGGTTGATGTTGGTCTTCCTATGAAGATCGCATTTGGTGAATGTCCAGGCCATGTGACACAACTCTGATGCTGCAAAAAAGCTTTGCCCATCACTGTTTGGCAGGTGCAAGGGTAGAACTTTGTTCATTTGAATCAGCAAACCAGCCAAAGTACACCTCACTCGCTCACTCTCAACCTCTCCACTCAGTCTCTATTGTCGACACACACCAGAAGCATCCAGCCTGGCAGAACATTCCAACACACATTCCAGTATTGCAGGAATTCTATTCAAGACAGATAGAGCCTTCAAGGCTCAGAATTTCCTGGCCGCTTTCCACACAAACCTCACCATTCAGCAGACCCACCCAGTGTGTGACCATACAACACTCACCACTCTCAAATGAAATTCTGCAGTGAACAAATTTCACCGACATATTGCCTATGATGCAGGGCACACCAAACCCACCATACTATGGGGAACTATCTTCCTGTATTTGACATTGTTCGTTTTCTGCTCATGGCCAAAGGCCCCAAATCCCTGTTCCCTCTCACCCCGTTTGCTAAAGCTGATGCCAGCATGGAGAACGCCCTGGCATCCTGAATATTTATGCCAACATACCACAAGCCCAATTCACATTACATTCCAAAACAGTGCAAAAGGCGACTGCAGTGTCGTTTACGAGTCATCGATCTCATTTTGGCTGATGCTTGACGAATATGACGCGGCCTGATGAGTGCCAGAGTGCAGAACTGTGGAAGGCGTGGCGGCAGAAGACTTCAGGCGCTCCCAAGTTGCCAGTGCGACCTGCACAGCCGCAGGAAACAGAGAAGAACTGTCAGCCTGGCAAACTGCAGGCCACCATGGGAAGCCCCACGGCTTCTAAACTTTCAAAAGTCTGAAACAGTGCATATTAGCATACTGGGGCATACTGCACAGAATTGTGCCACACATCGCCCCAAAGACATGAGAGCAGTGCTCTGCCATTCTGGTGCCATGCAGAACAGTGTTCTGGTACCATTCTGGCAAGTGCAAAGCCTGACGCACGTCACACCATGGAGACACTGGAAGATCTGCCAGGCTGCCTTTCGCACCTGAGTTTGTTCAATAACTGCAGCGGGTGCCACCCCCCCCTGACCACCAATCTCTTCAATGTTCAAATGCACTTGTGCCAACACTTCGTCTCCCTCACAGGGACGCTGCCCATCTCGCTGGCCCATGGAAGGCTCTCCTGCCTCATGGTGACTGCTGTCAGCTGCTGCCAGCTGTGCCTGCAGCTGCTGCAGATGGCTGATGGCATTCTCTGTCCGATGTATCCAAGAACAGCACACCTGTGACAAATACACAAATCTTGAGTGCAATTTTGCAAGCAAGTGCAAAGATTATGGTTTATCACCAATGCAAGAAGCAGCACAATCGCCCAACACTTGTGATATTCCATCTTTGTCACACATGGCCGAGTATTTAAAGAGGCGTTCTTGTGGAATTTCGGCTTCTTGACAATCCCTCAGATGTTTTGGGTGCTTCAGACGTTTGCTCACGCTGGACGCTCGGATATTTGGCATCCAATGCGGTGTGCTGGTCTAGATGCCACTGATCCTGTCCTTTCTTGGAATGATGGAGCACATGGCACAGTGTATGCACAGGAATAGACCCTCAGGACATGAATGATGGCTGAAGAAGGACATGCGAGTTTGTGGGACTTTTGACACCAACAGAAGGGCTTCTCACTGGACGCTGCAAAACCTTGGAAATACCATTGCATGTTGATGCCAGCGACTGGGCGTGCAGCGCGCTCGGGTGGGAGGGGTTTATTTGCCAATTTACCACACTTGAGTGCACAGGACTGTATCAGGAGGTTTGTTTTGTGACATTGACGCAGCCCATGGCAGGAATTGACGCGATCAGCACATAACTTGGGCATCGCAGATTAGAAATTCCAGTGGGCTGCTGGGAGGCTCAGCAGATGTGATTCGAGTCTCAAATTGCTCTACACAATACGTAAAGAACCTGTTGGTTGTTTGCATCCAGGGACAATTGGCATCATTTGGTATCACCTTGTGTCCCAGGCTTTTGGGGCTGACACCAGTTGAGTGGCCAAACGTGTCCAAACACAAGACACCGTGATACACCACCGAGCCAAGTTCCGCGGTCCGCGACTTCGTGCCCCTCCAGGCGGAAAGCAAGGAGCGCCGCATCAGCGCGCACCGCCTTCCCGCCCAACCATGCCACCGGACGCGCGTTTTCCGGTCCCCGCCGCGGCGCCCCCTTTTATGCGCAATAAACAATACCCGATGACTGGGCGCGAATATTCCCCCGGGCCGCAGCGTCCCCATCGGCACGGGGGCCCGCGACCAGACCCCCGGGCCCCGGGCAGCGCCCGCTGACGCCCACGCTAACCGTGCTAATCCGAAGGGACCCACCGGGGCACCAGCCACTGGCGGCGCCGCCACCGAAGAAACCTTACCCCCCTGAAAGGCCACCCCGGCGATCGGCACCCTCGCTCTGTGCGCCCCTCGCCACCGGCCCCCAGCGCACCTCCGGCGAGAAGAACGGCTCCTCGACAAGCGCCTCGATCGGCACGGACGGCACCGTGCCCCCAGTCTTCTTAAGGTGCTTCTTCAGGATCTTGGCCATCGCCGTGTAGGCCAGCATGCTCCAGTGCATGAACAGCACCAGCTCCCCGTGGAAGTCCACGCAGCGGCGTATAAGCAGCGTGCAGCCCTCCGCCGTGGCTATGCCCCGCGCCTCGCTCTCCAGCGCCTCCAGCCGCATCACGACCTGCTCCTCGCGCTCCACGAATGTCTCGTTGAGGCGCGCCAGGTGACCGCCCAGCGCCGCGGCAAACTGCGCCTCGAAGGCGTTCCAGCCCGCGAAGTTGCCGTCGCTCAGCACGCCCGCCATCCGCCGGATCTGCTTCTTCTGCCGCTTGTACTGTTCCGACAGCTCCCGCACCTCGGGCAGGTGCTGCGCTGTGCTGCGCAGCAGGCGGCAGAACTTCATGCCGCACGCTCGCGCACGGCGAAAAGATGCCCGGTCGAATTCTCCAAGACTGCTCTCCGCAAGTGCCACCGCGTCGAGCGCCCTCCGCGCTGACTGACGATCGGCAATGGGATTCTGAAGGGTCGCGCGGCTGGGATTGACGGCTTGCGGTCAATGCAGGGAGGGAGTCTTGCCGCCCTGTGGCGCCGCGGCGGGGAGGGGGGGCATGATGGGGGCCGGGTTCCGCGCCGGAGACTTGGGCGGATGTCGAAGGAGGGGTGCGCGGCCGTTGCGGCGCGGGCGCCGGCGACGCGGTGTGCGCGTGAAGGGCGCGACGGCGTCGAACACGAGCGCCGTTGGCTGGCGATCCAGATACGTATGCGAGCCGCGGTTACGTAAAATCGGTGTACATCCACATGCAGGCATGCCGTACGGCGTGGGTGTATGGCGATGTACCGCAGATCATGAAGGAGGTTGATTTGGTGGCTGCGCCAAATTTAAGGGTGGGGGCGTTCGCATCCGACACGGGCAGAATTTTGAAAACAAATTCGTTTTCATTTTTGCTCATGGGCTTTAAGGCCCATGAAATGGAAAACATACGGAGAAGCAACAATAGATGTACTGCACAATCAACATAAGCAAGATATGTTTAGAAATCACCAAACAACTTTGAAAATTGCAACTGCGACAAACGGCACCAACATCAACACAACAAGCTTCTCAAATACTGTATACCGGAAAAGGTTTGCGGCAGAAAAATTTGCCGCACTGCGTGCTACAGCCACTTCGCGAAAATCTTTCTGCGCGAAATTTTTGGCTGCGTGACTGCGTTTTCTTCGCCCGCAAGCTTCTCAACCGGTCACAAGACAAGCGGCTTGGGACTTGGGTGACCTGTCGCTTGTCGGGTTGCACATCGGCGACTGCGATGTTCGTCGCTCTTTGTCAAGTAGCGAAACCCGTGTTGGAGCCCTGGGCCACCCGCCAGCTACTCTGCATCATAGCGGGCCGCTGCTGTTCGCCTCAATCTGTCCTTGGTCAACGGCGCTTCTAGTACCTGGACACTTCACTGCTGCATTCCAGGTCCGCCGCCAACAGGTGACTCGCGCGGCCAAAACTCATGCACAAAGCGGATGAGCATGCGGCGATGCCGCATCCCAGCAGCGCGGTCACCATGATGTGGCGCAGTAGTTGTTGCAGCGGCCGTGATTGTGCGCAATGCAAATTCCCTTGCGCAATGAAAAAATGTCCGAGGAGGCAATTCATTTGGACACCGCCACGTGCGTGAAAATGTTTCTGCGAACGTGTTTTACTGCAACCACACAAGCGTCTTTCCCCACGAACGGTTTTCAGTGTACAGTATTTGGACTAGGCTGTAGATATGCAACAACCAAACAACCTTCTTTCCCACCGAACAAAATAGTGAAAACTGCAAAACGGCGTTCAAGTGCCAACCAGCAACCCATCATGCGCACATTGTGGTGGTGCCACATGGCCATCACTTTAGGATGGGTGCTGGCACTGGTTAAGCGGTGCTGACGAATTGTCAGCGACGATGTCGATCCCGGGTATCGTTCAATGGGCATTGTATGTCCCTCAACTCCACCGACTTCAAACACGTTGGAGTCAGAAAGGCAGGAGGACTTCAAAAGCTTAAGCTCTCAATTTGGCGATGAAGCTGAACATAGGGTCTGGTGCTGGAGTGCAGCCATTGCCCACCACGTGTTGTGGACAACATGCTTTCTTTTCGTTGAGTTCCAGAGGACAATGTGTAAATCTAGGCTGGATTGCTGCATAACTGCCACCGCTCTACTGGATGCATCATTTACGTACATGGTGGACTCTAAGATCCAGGAGCCCGCGCTGGCGCACTGCTTCCTTTTCTTGTGCGGACAAAGTGAGGAATGCTATTGTCATTAGCGCGATTTCATCAACACGGCGGTTTTAAGCTAATTGAGTCTTTGCATTTGGTCTTGCTTTTGGGTGGCGCAATGTCTGGAGGACTACCCCTTTGTGTTCTTTACTTTCTCGTCGTAGTACTGCGACGAAAAGTGCTACATCGGTGTAGTCCAACAGATATGTGTTGTTGAGGATTTTGAGGTGAAGACTTGTTTTCGCTAATTTAGATAACGATAAATCTGTTTGGACGCAAAGGCTCCAGAAATGATCACCGGCTTCCGTCATTCTGTCTGTGAAAATGCATTCGTTCGTTGCTAGGTTGTTAACTCGCGTTCACGACATCATTTCTACGTTTGCTTTCACATTCTACGAGCAAAGCGGGTAAACACAGAAACGATTATTTTAACGTCTATATTTACCCAGTTTTACGGTGCGTTGAGGCAACCAGATTACATAATAAACCCACAAGCAATGGTCAGTCCTCCGCCTCCTAGAGCACCAGTAGCGCAGCATTCACCATGGCCTCGACAAGGGCAATGAAGTTATCGAACAAGTGATCGCCTTCTCCCCACTCCAGAACTTCTGGCTGCCGCTCTGCGAACTGAGTGGCTTTGAGTTTGAATGTGCTAGCTTTGTGTACACAGGGTCTGCATTTACGTATTTTGACGCGTTTTTACGCGTAGAAGCGTAAAGACTTCTTTTACTATAAATACGTAAGTATGCGCTGTGTCCACGGTGCAAATAACAAACTGTTCGTGGTCAATGGTCAGTGCCATTGAAACATGCTCGTTGGAATATGATTTACTGAGTGGACGGGTAGTTATCCGCGTGAATGTTGACAAGTAGTTATACCGTGAGAATGATTAGTTTCTTTAGATTATTTAGCAGCAAATCTAATGATTTAAGCCTCCAATGTTTGGCCTGGTGTGATTTTTCGTGGGAAGCATTTCGATCACACTGGTGTCTGTTCGGGACGATCTGAGTTTTCGAGGTTTGTTGTTAACCTTGAATCATCTTGCCTGGACATATATGTTTTGTACCAGGCACTGCCACAGTTTCTGTAAAGTACAGAGGCGCATTAACACGGAAAGATGGCAAGGCACGTAAAACCAACTACATAGCAACATGGAATGATGAAGAACAGCAGGTACAGAAAACTTCTGTATTCACAGATTCCATAATTGTGGCAAGTTTGAATGATGGAAAGGCTCAAGAATTCTATGCTCGACATATGGTTGATTTATTAAATTATTTATGAACTTGCTGACAATTCCTGACCAGGCACTGCAATTGGCGAATCAGCACTGTGGCGATCATGTGCAGCCATGATTTTAAGACGTTCGACAAGCCGAAATTGGACATTCAGAGGCGGCCACGGCCTGCAAGGCGTAAGGGCTTCCGTTGTTTGTTCCTTTTCGACAGATTTAATATTAGATTCCGTACCACTCACATGCAGGTCGCCAGCATTGATCATCATAGCATAAATTATGTACACTTGTACATGAGACAGAAGCCCTCTGAATTGCCCGACGATTAAGGCGGACAAGTGGATATAGGCCACGAATGTGGTAGCGGTGGTGGTGGTGTGTGTGTTTGTGTGTGGGGTGGAGGATGGAGGGTGGGGGTGGGGGTGACAAGAACGCAGCGCAGCTTGTTACTCAGCAAAAAATGTTTGGGCTAAGTGCCATGCGTTCGAAACGCGCCCTGGCTAACAATGATGCCTTGAACATCAAAAACGTATGGGCATCTTGGGGACACATTTTTTCATCTGGGTGCCTTGCTCGCAAGGATTTTTTTTGGAAGCTTGAGTAGTTTCCTACAAACGTACAGTGCAACAGGGGTTTTGGATTAGTCTGCGTGAACAGAACCCGAGCACACGCAGCGCCCCCGTGGCAAACCTTTGTTTGTCATTTTCCTTTGCATAGGATTTCATTGCCATTCACGGTGCAATATGTTGCAGTCCTTCAAATCTAGTATCTCTACATCGATTGAGCTAAAAGCCAGTTTTAATAAAAACTCATTGACGCCCTTTGCTATGATCGAGTGTATTTCTTGCGCAATAGACAATAAAATTTTGTAACAGAGTAGTACAAGTGTGCTGCGAGAATCCGCTGTGATGCTAGCTGTCGACAAGTCTGTAACAATGCAAGGAGAGATCATTGTAGCGGAGGCATTGCTGCCCAAATTTGGATATTTGTGAAGCCAGATTTGAGATTGTTGTATGCTTAACATTCATTGCAATCTGCTGCCATAATTTGGATAGCTATGCTGTCAGATATCTGGCCGTGACTGTTCCCTGCACCGATCGCCAACCCCGTTGGTGCTCATGCCGTGGTGGCATTGTGAAACACAACATTTGGATTCAAGGAATCTTGAGAAATTAGGATACTACCACAATCACGGTGTGGCCAAAAATACAGCTATTCGATCAAATTCATGGAACAGACCGACAACGATGCAGTAAAAGCTCTTTACACAATTTTACCTCCAATGACATGTAAATGCAATGGATACATTAGCTGGTGTACGTGCATTTCATCTCCTTCGCGCAGGTGGCCATGCCGCCAAGCAACTTGCCATAGTGGATCCATTTAGGGCCTTCAGGGTGACGTTCATGCCTTGCTGCGAAACGCACGCGCACCCCGTTATGATTTCGCTTCCGTGGAATACTTCACCGCCGCACAGAAGAGGCCATTTGACATCGCGGCTTCCTCCGGACTGCCCCCACATATGCCTGGCTCATTGATGGAGTTCGCCATCAGGCTCTGACGGGGCGTTGGGAGCGATATGTTCCATTATTGGCACCACCAGCTAATGTGATCATACTATTATTTATACAATGCTTGTACGATGAGGTGAAAGCGATTAGGTGCGCTGCTTATCCGCACCAAAGTTGCATGGTATGCGGATTTTTATTCTGTACGATGACACGCAAGGATGAAAATGGTGCGCGTACCCTAGGTTGAGATTAGCAATTTCCAGTGATGTTGTAGACAGAAAAAGTCAATATTGTGGCCATTTTTCCGATTATTGCAGGATTGAAATAGGGTACGGCAGCTTATGGACACCCCCATTCTCTCTTGAACTTAGCTCACCTCCTTGGAGGGCCCACCCCACCATGTCCATGGACGGCGCTTTGCAGTTAACTACGAAACAACATTGCTTCGGGTTTGGGACAGTGGTCGAACGAACAGTAGTCGGATTAGATTGTACCGTAGTATATTCAATCCTTCTGCATCAGAAAATATTACCGTTGCGCTTTTGCATTTTGTTTTCTCAGAGCGTTACCTCTATTTATTTTATGTTGCTCCGCAAAACAAGGTCAAACTTTGCATTGCTATCAATGCTTAATTTTTCTCCCTGCAAAGGGCGGTTCTTCTTTCTGGC
Organism: Ostreobium quekettii; assembly: GCA_905146915.1. NCBI lineage: Eukaryota > Viridiplantae > Chlorophyta > Ulvophyceae > Bryopsidales > Ostreobiaceae > Ostreobium > Ostreobium quekettii. The sequence goes on along the minus strand of CAJHUC010000426.1, from coordinate 57,921 downwards.
CGTTATCCCCAGAGATAGCGCAATAAAATCAGCCTCAAACGGGCAGCTGAGCCATGTCAACAGCCTCAGCACCACGTCAGTTGAGGGGTCAATGAACGACCAAGCTTTTAATTTTCATGAAGAACTGCTTGTCACGACGACGGCCACCAACAAAAACAGCAGCGACAGCAAGGTGAAGCTTCAAACGGGTAGCAAACGTCCAACTGCCAGCCGACCATGCAAATATGCTTGTACAAACTCTCACAGCTGCCGCTCAGAGCGCCTCAACCGGTCGCAACTGCTCTTCAATAGCCGACGAAGTCAAAACTCAAGTCAGGTCCACAGGTCAGGGCTGCCTTGTCCACAACACGTTGTTGTATGATACCGGAGACGCTTCTCTCAATCTCCACAAGGTTGTACAGCGACGAGACTTGGCAAGTTCTGGCCGGCAGCTAGACCACAGTGGAGGCGCTGATCTTGAACGGCAAGAAAACTGCTTGAAAACACGGTCCAGACTGGCCGTGTTTTCAAGCAGTTTTCTTGCCGTTCAAGACCTTCGAAAAGGTCGAGCCCTATTGCGCTCAGGCTTTGGCGAACGTTGCGTGCACAGCCAGGGAAGTCAAGCAGCCAGGCCGAACGCCTAGGCCGCTGCGCCAGACACACGCGTACCTCACGCAACCGTTGGTACAGCTGCCATGACGGGTGCAACAATGGAGGCTCCCCCACGGCGCTGTCCGCACCCCTAGTACTTGCAACCTCCCCCGAGTTTGAAATCCCGCCCATATGGAACATCGTATTTTGATTCCCCGGATCCTTTCCGCCACACTGCCGCGTCACCGCAATTCACACCGGTACGCCCCACTTCCCGGCTGCGTAATACCCCACGGGCCATATTCCCATCAAACAGCCTAGTGGCGCCTCCACGCGCGCACCTCCTGACCCCGTCTGGCCGCGCGCTATGGCAGGTCGCACAGTGGGCACAACCCCTCCATCCAAAACGGCACCTTCGCACATAGAATGTCATATCTTGAACACTAAGCATCCATTTGAGGTGAAATCTTTTGCAAATAATTTCTCTAAAACACCTCTATATAACTTGGGATAGCAACAGCATGTTGCAAGTCTGACTTGCCACTGATTGATCTTTTCAAATCCATATTTGATCAGCTTTCACAAGTCCATTTTTCTGACTGATGGCACCCAGCCTTCCGTGACAAAGCACCTTGCTCTGAGCTAGGGGCACACTTCTGAGCAGCTTGCATGCCGCAGGACGCCAGAAGTCTACAGCACCACGCCAGGATGACAAATCCAGCTGCAGTACATTTGCATGCCTCTCGCATCAGCCCTGCGATCTCCTATTCCGTGCATCCACGGCCCCCGCGCTCGCTCGAACTCACGGCGCTCCGCCACACAGTCGACCACGCAGGTTGAAAGGCTTGCCCGTTCGCCAGAAGCCCCCCCGGCAACTTCGACCTCGATCCGTCTCAATCGGCGATTCGGCCATGTGTCCGGCAAACCTCATCGGCAGCACCATGGCCAGCCACGGCCGTCCCGGCTCGATCAACGGGCATTGCTCGGAAAAACCGACGCAGCCCGACTCGCCAAGCCTTTCTGCGTCCAGTGCGCCTGGCCACGCACTGCTGCTCCCCTTCCCTTGCCACAGCAAATGCATGTGCCCAACAGCGACCTGCGTGCTCTAGTACTTCACGGTGTCCAACATTGGTGTACCCTGTGACGCGCTGCCACGTGCTGAACTGTGTATGGCATCACAACTGCATTGCTTTGGGTTCTTTAGGCATACAGTGAGGATGCCATGGTCTCTCTTTGTCACTGAAGTCATCTCCTTGCATTCTGGGTGCATTGGGCTTGGATTGCTAGAAAATTCTGGGTTTCTGTCTCATTGAGCGCCAACCTGCTGGATGATAATCAGGGTGACGAAGGTGCTGAAGTTGTCGACATTCCCCTTGCATCATTTCTGGACCTGACGGGTCGCCGGCCGAGTGATATCATTAACTTATTAATTTTTTGATGAGTCTCATTTATTGGCGACCCGAGCACTCCCCCAAAATAGGCCAAGCGCTGCGTTACTTGCTGAACTGTTGACCATACTATGGTAACAAAGAAGCGCTTCCCTGTGCCACTGCCCTGTGTGGTCGGTGGGCATTGCGTGAACGAATGCCAGCATCCCGACACCTGACCGGCCACCAGTCCTTACCAAACAATCGTCAGTCTCGCAGGCGCCCTCTTGGACTGGCCAGCTCGGCAGCGCCGAGACAAACCACGTTCGCACCGCTGGGAGTGCAGAACAGAGGTGAATGTGTTGACTAATGCGTTCAGGATGACTGGACTTGTTGCAGCTGAAAAGCGCAACTTCAAGTGGCGTCATGACAGTAGTGCTCCGACAGTTTCTTGCCGAACTTGCTTGCTGACCCCATCATTCCATGCACTTTCTTGTGCTCCCATTGCCTGCAGCCAAGAAGCACAAACAGCATAAGATCGTCCAGTCGATCGTGCAGCGCGTGGGTGGCGTCACCACCTGTGCCGACGGCGACCAAGGCCCGCCCCGGCGACAGCACCGGAGGCGCGCGGACGTCATGCTGCGCCACTCTGGGAGCCTGCCTGCCCGGATGTCCACGACGGGCCGCTCGCGAGGGGCCCTGGACGGCGGCTGTGCGTGCCGCGCGGCAAGGCCAAGCCGCGTCAAAGTGGGTGCTCCCGTCAATCCACCTCGGCCGTTCGACACATTCCACGCCACTTTCGAATCAGGTCGTCGGGGCCCTCCTTGAGCGCGTGGTGGCAGTCGGGATGGCCATTCGCCCTCCCCCTCGCGCTTTCCTGTCGATGAGCGGTGGTTGCTGGCCGCCGCGCAGGCCCCGGGACTGGTGGTTTGCATGGGGAAGAAGAGCAAGCTGCGCGAGCAGCGCAGTCGGGAGAGAGAAAGCCTTCGGGAGGGCGGCGAGGCCGAGGGGGATGCGCCTTTGGCCGCGGAAGAAGTTGCGCCTGAGGTCGAATGCGAGCCGACGTCCGGCGAAGAGGGTGCGCTCCGTGTGGTCCCTTTCGCGGGAACTGCTCGCAGCGGTTGTTGTGCATGGTAGCGCCTCTGTGGCATGGCAATGGGAGCTCACCTCCAGGCGACAGAGGCCCTCGTGTGTCGGAAAGAAGGGCGGCAACGCCCAGGAAACAAAACTGGCACACATCAGCGTGAACGAAATTCTAGTTGGAGTCACTGCCTTGCGATGCAGCTGTTGCACCCGATGGGCCTCCGCAATGTGCTGGTTGCAGCGGGGCTGTGGCGGTGCTAGCTTGCTGCCCAGAGGATTCCGCTCCAAAGCTAATTGTTTCAATTATCTGAAGCTCTGTCGCTGCAAGTTGTCCCAATGGCCCAACAATTTCTTCAAGTGTATCCACCCGCACAGAACAACATAGTGCATTTGGACGCTCCAAGATGGGACTTCTCCCAATCAAACCCGAATCGCCTCCCAATATGAGGTGACGGGGCATTGTTGCTGCCTCAGATGTGAGGAGAAGTGCCGATGGCACACCAGTGGGATGGTCAGTCCTGCCATTCCTGTCCCAAGGCGCCAACAAAGGCACACCGAATGAAGAAGACAAAACTGACGACAGTGGAGACTCTGTTCCATACATCGACCTACTCAGTCCCACAGCCGATCCAGATGAGGATGCAGAGGGGAAGGGTGCCGAAGTCACCAAAGATCAGGCGAGTCTCACACACATCACTGTGCACCAAATTTTTCAGAAGAGCCTGAGAGATTACCAAAGGTTTCGGCAAATACCATTGTCCATGGCATGTGACAGTCAGAAAATGGGAGGTGAAGTATGCAATAACAGCATAAGCTGGGCCCCTAGTGCCTTGTGGCTGCCCCAGCAGTTTCCTTCTTGTGCATGGGCACCTGGCGGTTGTCCGGTCTTTCTACGCCAGCTTCGAGTTTTGCCAAATTGGGATATTAAAGATGGCAAGAAGGCAAAGTTTGCATACATCACAACTCCATTCCCTTGCAGAGACAGTTCCCTATCCCCCCACCCCCATCCCCCACCGCCAGCGTGCATGCTGTCTGCAGGGCGATCGCAGGGCTTGTGCAATGCGCTCCCTGGATTTTGTTTGTAGAGTTCAGCACCTGAGCACCAATAGGGGAGGTCTCTTTGTATCATCAGAGCAGGCACTGTTTCAGGGTAGCAATTCGGCAGCGACAAGTGACACGACCATCATGTTCTGCCAATGCACGTGAACACGCATTTGTTCATACCCTCTGCAGATTTTGTCAGCTTGTGCCTCCACCAGCGCTGCTGTGTTTGCCATGAGCTTCCTCATCCGGAGTTTGACAGCCAACAAGCCATCCTTCCTAGGAGATGATCCCGAACTGGTTCAGTCGCTGCTGTCGCTGCAGCCCCAGTGGGACTTGACTCACATTCTGGTCGCTGTCGGAGCTGCCGGTTTGGTGACGGGTGCCAGGGTGGCACTTTTGAGGGTGTGGTCAGACTTTGCGGTTGCCACCAACCGGTCAAACAAGCAGGTAAGTGGGTCAGGGGTGTTGAATCGACACCTGCAATATGCTGTCAACCAGGCACCCTGAGCACAGTTCCATTCAGTACGTGACCGAGCCACAAGGGCAAGTTGTGACTCATCAAGGCCAATGTTGTCCAAGGAAATACTTCCGTCCTCAACAGTGGCTTTCAGCTCAGCTCAGTCAGCTTAGTTACAAGTTTGGTTTACAGCAGCAGCATATCCCTTATATGTGTCCATATATCTATATGTATCTATATATATCTATATATATCTATCTGTATCACTATATCTATATATGTGTCTCTGCAGGCATCCCAGTGGCTGCCGTTGGGAGTGCTTGTAGCCTATGGGCGTTGTAGGAACACTGACAACAAGGTGGCGCTGTCATGGAATCAGGTGTTGAGCCCTCTGGGTACTTGGGAAGTCCTCCTTGTGTCATGCCTTCCAGGCATCTCCGAAGAATTGCTGTTTAGGGGCAGCCTCATCCCTGCCCTTACAGCGGATTGGAGGGGCGCTCTGGCTTCGGGCGTTGCCTTTGGCGTGCTGCACAACAGTGGAGGGAGGAATTGGTCCTTCGCAGCCTGGGCGTCAGCTGTGGGTTTTCTGTATGGCATGGCCTTCCTGGCCACCCAAGACATTTATGTGCCCATAGCGGCCCATTCCTTGGCGAATTTGTTGTCTGCAGTGCTGTGGATGGAGCAAAATGAGCGAAACGTCTAATGACAGACTGCATCTGCGGATTTGCCATGCATTGACCAAACCAAAACCGAGGGGAACTGTTTGTTTGTGAGGATCGTAGGATGCCGCACATCGGCATTTTTGCCATTGCTTGGACTGCCTGTGGTTCAAATAGTATAAAGTAGGTACTTCTTCTCATTTCTGATATCACATAGGTTTGCAGGACTGCGGCTGTGCCCTTGTGAGACACAGAACGTACATGTGCATCCCTGTTCAGTCGAGGAATGCATCGTTGTGCTTGCTGTTTCTTGACATTTTTCACACCATAATCGGTCAGAACATGTACGCGGCAGAACAACAGCAATGTACTGCATCTGGAGTAATATGTACTTCTCGCTGCATTGTGACTGCCCTCTGCAGGTGCTCAAGTGTGTGCGAGTCGACAAACAGCACTCTGGCTGTGCTCTGGGGCGGTCGGCAGGCAACAGGAATTCAGTCACGAGTGCAGAAACGAGTATGTTTCAAATCATGAAACGATAAAATGAAACAGCGAAACAATGAATATTAATACAATCACTTGCGTGAATGGCAATTTTGCTGATGTACTCGAAGCTGAATTTCGTGCTTGTCCTCTAATTCTCGCAGCTGGCCGGCAGACACTGTGGGACCAAGGATGGTATATAAAGCACAACTATTGCCCCATGGTACTCCGTTGCTGAACGTTTGCACCGGCGACCGTGAGCAACAAACTCGTGCATGTCATGATCCAGTTTGCACAAAGCACCGGCCAGCGGGAATCGCCCCCGACCATGCCAGCATCAATCACCAACCTCACATTTCTGCCGACGTGGTGAAGGGGAAATGATCCTGTCGATTCTGTACTGGGCCGCTGGCACAAGTTCTCAAATTTAGAGAAACGAGCAGGAGCAAGTGATCTACTGAAATGAAACATCGCTTGCAGTTTCGATCCACAACGCACAAATTGCAAATGTTATTTCAATCTGTGTGGACAAAGCAGCACATTCTGCGATTCGATGTCCATCGCCATCATGATAATGCACTAGCTGTGGTCCAGACATTCTACAGCGGGTAATCGCGACAAAAAACGGCCCTCAGGTCCCTGAGGCCCGCAGCGTCGGCCTGAGGCTGCCCGGGGCCGCCAGCACATGCCTTGTGGTCATTGTGGTCAGCCGCATCCCACAAAACAGGCACTCCGGCGGCAACCCGTCGTCGCCATACAGGGCCTGGGGGGGGAGGGCGTAGCCCCTGTTGCAAACCACACAGTGCCACTGAGGGGGCCTCTCACAAACCAGCATCGTCGTGCTGCACCGAGGAAGCTCGATCCTGAAGTCGGCCACGGAGACTGAGGCGGACCGTGCTGATGCAAGGGGTCCGCCAGTCAGCGACACCGGCACGTCAGACAACGAGACACGTTCATCGGGGGTGGTGCCATTCCCTGAGGAGACCAAATCAGAGTGGCGTCAATTGCGGCAGGCAAAAGTAGACTCATCAGGCTCATGATATACGCTCATACGTTTGCATGTGTTCGTGTGTTCACATGCGTTATAAGTAGAACCATCGAAAGCCAATATGTGTAAAAACGCATATTACACATGTACAGTGTTCAACAGCCGTGAGCCTAAGCTCTGTACAGCAACCAAATTGCGTACATAGGAACATGCGCATATGCCCAAAGAATAATGGAATAGCCGAAATTATGCCTACGTGCGCATGACGTGTACGTGGACATAACAAGCCAACAACTCATGGTGAGTCGACGTGCACAGCAACACTACGCCAAAGATGCACGAGCACGTACCTAAAGCATGGCATGGTTGAGCAGGCACGAAAGAGTGAGCGCAGCAACAAGAATAGCAAACCGATGACAATTGAATGCGCTTCTATCTGCACTCCTGTCAGGCACTGGGATCCCAAAGGTGCCCCAGCTGCTGCAGGTTTTGCGGTGCAGCTCAATGCCATGAGTGGGCCCCATCGCCAGCCCCAAAACCCCACTGCACTGGACGCTTCTACACAAGCCACCTGTCGGCCCATCATAGCCTGTTTTGTGCAAGGCATTGTTCTGGCCCCCAAAGCAGTCATGCTCTGAAGGAATTTTGTGAGCCTATTGGCCGAGGGCTGCTGGCTTGCATATCCTGACTCTGAGCCATGGGTCCAGGATGCGGCTGGGAACAAAAACCCTTCTAGAGCAATCCACTTGTAGACCAATTTTCCATCTTCCCACTCACCCGATTCCTCCATGGCGTCTACGATGCAGCAAATCTCAGGCCAGATGTCTGTGTGTCCACGATGCATCGACACCCAGGCGGACATGACACCGTGAATGCACCTCCAAAGGCTGCCAGCACCTCCACAACAGGGTAGGCCCTCCGCAGACACAAGCCTGCACAGCGTGTCTCCTTTGCATGACAGGACCCACAGCATGTGGTGCTGTAGCAGTTGCAGCTCGCATTTCTCCAGCCTGGGAGTCTCCAGCCCCTCCAGGGACTGCTCCGGCGTGGCGGCACCAGCCTCGTTGCAAGTCCAAGCTCCGCTGAGCTCTTTCAACAGGTGACGGAGACATGTGGCACTCCGCAGTGCGTGGCAGTGGAGATGGTTATATGGAGGTTCCCCGCCATTGTCATCAACAGTCCGCAGAGACTCCATGAGCTGCAAGGCTGGCTCTTCAAGTGACTGCAGGACTTCCTGCACAAGGAAGGATGCATGTCGATCATGTGCAAGATAGTGAACTCTTGAAGACAGAGAACGAAGAGCACGCATATTCCAACTCACACTAAAATAGACACTGCTGTCCCCACATAGACACCATGAATATTGTGGTATCAATTTGTGTCCTTCAATACGTCCAAGAATTTGTGCCATTCGATGCCAAGAATTTGCTGACTGCTGAGTAGTGCCAAAACAAGAGACCACGAATCTCAGCAAAGTTGGTGTTGGATATATATTGCGAACTGATTTGATATCGAAAACACAGTGAATGGTTGCAAGGATGTGCCCTTTCAGTGCAACAGTTGGACAAAGGCGTGCCAATCACACTGGCGCAGAAAGGCAACTGTGAACAGTTCCACATCCCGCAAGGCTTGAGCAGCAGCTGTTGCTGGTACAAAACCTGTGCTGCGCACCAATATCCCATGATTCTGCTGACCCTGACTGGGCTTGCTGTCTTACCATGGCCAGCTTGGCACACTGTTTTTGTAATGCTTTCTCAACACGCACAGCCACCTCAGAGCCATGCAAGCCATCGTCTGTTTCGGAGTCTTCATCCGAATCCTCATCAGTGGGGAGTTCATCTGCAGCTGTCAAGACCGCGGCTGCAACATCCATGGGACAAGTCTGTGGACTTCGTCCAGCAGACACATCCTGTGCCCATGTCATAGCTGCTTGTCGTGTGGTCAGTGGGGCTCCAGAACCACATATCCTGGACAATCAAGATTGCAAAATGTCACATGTCTCCCCATACTGTAACCAATCTGGTGTTTGTCAACCAGCCCCACCAAATGTACAAAAATTAATGTCCTGCAGATGGCCCCAAATGCATCGGGTGACTGACCATGAACTCTTCTATCGGTGCCAACAGAATTGGCTGGCAACACTCCTCACACATTGGTTGGCAACTTCCAGAGATTGGACCTGGCTTCCACCACACATTTCCAGATTCTAAAGCACCAGTCTTGCCAGTGGCGGGATGCTTGGCGATGTCCTGCAACAGACTACCTTGCTGTCCAGCCACCACACAAGGTTTCAGATGGTCATTGCAATTGAGGTTTGTGATTTCAATTGGCAAGTGGAGCTGTGATGGCTCTGTGCAGATATGCCATGCTTCCAAGTGAGCCTCCATGAAACCAGGTGAACAACACAACCAACCACTACACAAGTACTTGCCCATGGCAGGAAATACAACGACAATATGAAAAAACAACCAAGGGCTGCAGTTTCGCATCAGAATAACCTCGCAGGCCTGCACACACACATGTGGGATCAAAGTTTGCATGAAAACATGTCAGCAGCTGTTCATTGCCAGTTAACTTCCCCTACCTCAATATGCGGATGTCAGCACCAATGAGCCTGTCAAAGTTCATCCTGCTTGCTTGAGCGTCCCAGTGCTTCTCTCCCCGATCATGAAGCACGGCAAGCAGCAGGCCATTGCCTGATGGTGCTATCCCATGAAAGGCAAACATCTCCCCATTCGGTACAGGTGATTCGTAGAGCCCTGGCGATGGCCCGTACTGCGGAGGAGCCACCTCCTTAACATTGGCGCCTTCAAACTGCCAGCTTTTGAGACCGCCTTCCTGGCTGGCGCTGCAGGCAATGCCTGCGGCCAACCATGTCACACCTGCAGCCACAGCATCCACACTGGTAACTGTTGACTGATGGTATATGTTGTGTGCCACCTGCGAGTCTCCCCAAGTTGCAAACAGATGAGGAATGAACAAAAGTTTTGACATACATAGTATGCACTGTCTGCTAGGCCAATTGCTGCATGTTACAATGCATATCAACGAATGCAACCTGAAATGTCCAAAAGAGCTTACATGCGTAATATTTTGGATAACACTTGGTAAAGGGCAGCATGAAGGCAATTTCTCTGCCATCACAGCTGGTGCATCCACCTGTCGATGCAGTGGCACAGCTGATTGATGGCATAGCCTGCCACTGGTGCCTTTGCACGGTTTTTGCACGTACCTAAGTTTGCAAACGTTCTCTTTTCAAACAAACATATTTCTAATCTTGCAGTAGCTTCACCAGCAACATTCCGCAGTTAAAATATCGTAACACCCATTTGCAAAGGGACAAACAGTCAAGTATACTTGGCAACATACATTTTTGTAGGCGTCGCTGTGTTCTGGCAATGATCGTTTACGATTGCAACACTATGCAAGTTGCACATGACTGAATTTCCGAGCCTGGCAGTGTTGACACAAAGCAATTTCAAATAGTAGTCCTGTTCCAAAATAGGGTCCAGCAAAGTCCATCCTCAGTGGAGGGAAGCCTAGTCCGAATTGATGTTCGATCTTGCCCAAATCGAGGGTAACCCTTGTCAAAAATTGAGGTTCAACCTGGTTCAGCTCCCGATACCCTTCATTTTCGCTTACGATCGTCTAGAACGTCGCCTGTGTTCCTCCACTGAGCGTGCACTACCTTGAACCCTAATATGGGCTAGGTTTTACCTCTGCACCCAAATTAAAACAGTCGTGCTTTCATATGAAAACATAAGCTGCAACAGGGGAATGCAATTGCCGATTTGAGACGATTCATGACATACAAATTCTGGTGTGTTTCATCCTCAAGCACTTGCATTGCATGAAAACAGTGCACGCAAGCACTGTTGCAATGTGATATTTTCAGCTCAGCAAACATCCGATCCAAGAAACATTCACTACACATTGGCCACATAGGACATGCAGGTATCACAACAGCAGCAAAGACAATATATACATTTCAGGAAAGGGGAACAATGTAAACAGGCCAAAAAATGAAACCTGATGGATAGTGAAAATAACAATGCACTATTCATGAGAGCAATCTTGAGGGATAGAAAATCTAGGGATAGTTCGCAGTGGAGGCGGCAGTTGATTCTGTTATTGTTGAGGTTGTTAAAGATATAGGTGCAAGCGTTTACAGACATGAAGCCTGTGAAAACAATTGAGTGCAAACCCTCTGAGCGCACAATCACTTCCCTGCTGCTGGCACTGCTCTGTGTTGCTGTGTCTTTCATGTTGTGTTCAGAGGCTCCTCTAATGCAAGAAAATTCTTGCAGAATCGTTTCTGGGGTGTGTAGGTGGCCAGGTGGATGAAAGGGGGAAATGGAATAGCATGTTCCCTTTCTTTCTTGAATAACCACGCTTCAGTAAAGCCAACGATGGACAAGAACTTGATTCATCCCCTACCTGTTACTGTTGATGCACCATGTGCCTTCCCTTTTGTGGTGCAGCGGCCCTCCTGGATCCATGCTGCTGCTTCCACCGTGCTCAACCTTTGCACATCAACGCTCTTCCACAACACTACTGTCCCCACAGTCTTGCCCACAGCGACCACAACATACCGCTCCCCTTGTGGACCACCCAACGACCCAAGGGCCATGCATGTCACGGGCCTCAAATCTGGCCCAACGATGGGACCCCATGCAGAAAGCACGGACCCCAATGGGAGGGTGGCATCGGGCAACAGTGCAAGATCCTGGGCATCGGCCCCATGCACCCTAACCTCCCCTGTGACACTGCCTGAAACAAGCACCACCACATTCATTGTTCCTGAGGGCTTCTTCCCATCCACTGGGACGTTCATCACGTCACACTTCAGCGATGTCACACCGCTCGAGTGCGATTGCACACAACCCATGAGCACAAAGGGATCCCCAGCAGCCATCGTGGCCAACCTGCCCTGGAATGTGGGGCACTGGTACTTCCAAACTAGGATGTGCCCTGCTTGTGTTCCCACAAAAAGAAAGGCCACCCGCCCATTGCTGCTTGTTCGAACCACTGGTGACCATGTTGTGGAGGAGGCAGCCTGCCGTGCAATGCGGCCCTCGTACATCTCATTTCCTACCGTGGTGCCCCTGGTGACCTGCAACCTCTGGCCTTGATGAGGGCGCTTTGAGTTGTAACTGCGCCTGGCCCCAGCAGCTGTGTGCACGGTAATGGATGAGAAAGGATTCCTCGTACTAGGAGGAAACGCAGCAGTATTGAGCAACTTCGCAGCTCTGTCCTGAAAGCGTGACAAAATCTTGTAAGCATCTGCAGGCACACAAACAGAAGTGTCAGTGTGCTGCACTGTCTGCGGTGCAAAGCCGACAACAATGACACATCCCATCCATCAAGAGACATGTTGTCTTTGCCCAGCAAGGTATCCACTAATCTGAAGCTCAAAATGAGTCTCACCATCACGTCCTTCACAATTCTCTGCTGAGCCAAAAGGTGTTGCTTCAAAAGCAGGAAAACCATCCTCAATGTTGGTGTCTTCAGTTCCTGGCTGTGCTGGAAGGCCACCTGGCTCACAGTCTCCATCGGCTTCCTGATCTGGACTGGCTCCAGTCAGACCAGGGGCTCCTTCATCTGCAACTTCCTCCTTCAACACCCTGGACCCCAGATTCAGGAGGTGCTGCATGGACTTCTGCCTGTACTGCGCCTGGCCATCAGTGCGGTGGGCGGCATCCTTGGTGACGATTACATGGTTGCGTATCAGCACACGCGTCCTCTTCCTCAAATAGGCCTCGTCCAATTTGTGTTCAACCATGGCCTCACGGTGGACATGAACCTGCGCACAGATGTGGCTCCACACTATAGAAGGGATGAACCATATGTGTGACCTGTGAATCCGCTGCAACAAAGCACCCCTGTTTCTGATTGCATGGGAGCACACTACCATCTATTGTTCTTCCATAGATTTCAACCCCAAGTAGTACATGCACAATTATGATGCCAGTTATAATCCATGATGCAATACATAGATACTTTTGCCTGCTATTCATTTCTGGAGGTAGAATAGGGATTTATAATTCAGTGTGCTTTCATTTTCTCTTCTGGCATTAAGGGGATACGAACCCAAGCTGCAGATACTGCGCTAGATCCAGAAGGATGGGTTGCGATACAACAGCATCACTGTTCAGCATCTGTGCAGTCTAACCCACAAAAGCAATGAACTTGCATCAACACACGCCACTCCAACAAGGAGGCTTTTGAGGAGCAGTTCCACCAGCAACATCAGATTTTCAAGCAGTCCAACTCTGTCAGGCCACAAATCGCCATGCAAAGCTCACCGCCTCTGCAAGCGCCCTATTCAGTAGTTCCACGTCCACTCCCTGCATTTCATCATTCTTCTCGTAGTTTTCCAACTCTTCAGGCACCTGGGAGCGCAGCTCCATCCAACGAGCGAAGCACACTCGCGGTAGATCAAAGGAAAGGTGCTCTGCAGAGTCAGTGCGTGCCTCTCCCAGAGTTTTCGGGTCAAAGTCCTCTGGCACCCTGTAATGCTCCGCTGCTGTCATAGTGGAGCCGCGATTGCTGGTCCCACACGTAAACAGGGCGTACTTCACAAAATAGGTTGCCCTTTTGGACAACCACTTTCTGTCAAGACCGTGCTTTGCCATGCTGGGCCCAAAGACGTGCATCTGATAACGCAAAGGATAGACATGTGCAGTTAGTGTGTGCTACTGCTTCCCACGACGCCCAACAGGAGCAGGGCAGTGATCACTCACATAGTTTCCTGCAGTCAACACTTTTGCAGGCCGCCATTCTCCGTATATACTTCACTTGTATGCCAGCCTTGTCCTGCTGCCAATTGCGGTGTGATGCTAGTAGACCACCAGCAAAACTGAAGCATCCTGATGATCTGAACTCAGTTGGAACACCTCAACAGCAGTGTGCCATTTTCAACGTTGTTGAAATGGATATTTACTCAGTTTCATTCTGCCTCCTGACAGCTTGTGCCCCTCATGGTGTATGTTGTGACTGTTCCATGCATGACTAAACTTGTGATGAACAACAACACCATACTGTTATTACTTGCACTGCTTCTTCTGGAAGACTCTCCAATCACTTTGCTTTCTTCTAATTCACATTCTAGCATCAAAGTTCTTGCAATCCACTTCAAAGCAAGAATAGCATGAAAGAAATTAGGCAAAAACTCCTCTCCTGGTGGTGGCACTATTGAGTCTGATACCATGCCGCCAATGAAAGCCCAGCGGTGAGTCAATACAAGCCATCAAGAAGGCACAGTGTCCACACACAGGGCTCTGCCAAGATGAACCTAAGCACAAGCTGTAGGTGAATAATCGCACAGGCAGACTTGCTGTCATGCACACATGTGCACACAGAGGGACTGGCACATCACATAGCAATGTGAACGCAGTTAATGCGCTCTGACTGTTTCCCACCATTCACAATTCGGTCTGACATCAATTATCCAATTCAGGAGATGAGATTTGAGAGTATTTGAGAGGCTTGGACATGCCAGGACGTTCACATACATGAGCTGCATAGCACTTGCTAGTGTTGATACCCCATGTAATCAGATCAACAACCATAGACTGCTTTGCTAGGCTGCTGAAACCCCAAATCTGTTGTATAATATGGGATTGACACAGAATCCTTTGAATATGGTACAAATTTTTCAGAAAGGCCACACCAACACTCACAACTTCAGAAATGGCCTGCTGAAAGAGATTCATGTCGAACTCCTCGAGCACTTTCGCTGTCTTCAGCTGGCTTCTATAATTTGGCAGCTGGTCTGCAGGGTAGGCACAACGCAGGTGCAGAAAACGCAGCCTGACGATCTTTGGAAGCATGGAGTTCAGCTCCGCCTTGCTGTCTGGTGGTGGACGGGCCCCAAAGAGCAGCAAGCGTGGATCGAAGTCATCGGGGACATTGTATATCTCTCCCTCCATTCCTGGCTTGTTGCCTCTGTTGTGTCCACTTCTGTTCATCAGGTCGTCCAATGTCTTCCCCTTGGTCAGAGCTTCACGAATGTACACCCTGGAGGTCTTGATAAGCATCTTCTCAGTGATGTCGAACTGATTCATCTTCTCACCATGAATTTTCAGCTGGCAAGGTCACAGAGCAACTGGGTCAACATTTTGTCCTTTCACATTGCTTGCGCTTCTATTCAACTGGTATTTTGTGTTCAAGAGTGGCCTTGCAAAACACACATGGACTGCACATTTGGAATATCAATGATACACAGAAGCTCTTATTGCTGTGAATGCCCTCCTGAGCACCAATCCTTTCACCAACATCTGTGATACTGATGCAGTACACAGTACTTCCCACCACACAATGGACATTCTGGGAAGTCCTCCAACCTGCTGGATAGGTTGCAGTGCACAAGGCACCCACATGAAAAGAAGAGCTGGACAAAATTGCTCCTTGTCCAGCAGCTTCCTTCCAAACAGATTGTCACTGCACAACAAAGAAATTGGCCACTGCTGTCAACGATCATTAATCCACAGTATTAGTACAACTAATTATAACTGCCATTATTGAACAAATATTACAGTGAATGCTTTAAATTGTGCAACACACAATTCGCAACTATAATACAGGTATCGGGAGTGACATGGCATAGTTGCATGTGTAGGGAGGCTCCTGCTGCCCATGCTTACAATTTCCTCCTTGACCCTCATCACCAAGTCCTTATCAACGCCAGCGAGGTGGCATCCGGCGCCTTTCACATACTCTTGGAGGTCTTCTGCTGGCAGCTGCGATCGCAGCTCCAGCCATCGCTTCGTGAACAGCCTTGGTAGCTGAAGTCGAAACTCATCCCGGGTTTTGCAAGGCACTGGACCAAGATGTGCCAGAGATGCTTCAGTGAAACTGGAAGGAACTCGGAATGGCTTGGGCTGAAAGAGAAACACACTTGCTCAATTCACAGATCAATCCATTAATCGATCGATCAATCAATCAATCAATCAGTTTTGTTGGCTTGTCAGCCGAGCAGCTAGCCAACTAGCCAGCCAACAGTTACTGAAACAATGTCCCTTCTCCCACCCGAGAGTTGCAACTGCTGAAGTCGCACCTCACATCGTTGGTAGGGAAAAAGTTTGCACGTTTGGGACAATTCACCTTTTCCCACTCAAAAACAGTGCCTACAGATATTCAGCAGGCAGCAAGGCGCAGCCAAGATGATTACCCAGGTTGATGAGCTCGACATGGCCCATTTGCCACGTTAATCTTCCCAACAGACCACTGGCTTTCCTCGACCAAACAGATTCACATCTAGGACATGGGGGCCTGGACACTGAAATGTGATGTAATTCTTTGGAAACAAAAAATTTAGCAACAACAACAACAGACTCAGCAGCGCTACTTAGATGCTGCCATCATTCTGTTCAGTGTTTGGCAGTGCCTTCCAAAGCACAGTCTCATTCACCATATCAATCAGTCACCTCTTCTTTGGACTTGACTTCAATCTTGGGCTTGGGGAGCCTTTTCTTAACCATTTTGCGCACGCGATGAGCCACTCTTGGACCTCTTGCAGCTGCGAGTTCAGCATTATGAGCATCAGGTGGAGGGCTCAATTTATTGTGCTTGCTCTTGCAGGTACCTTCCAAGCCTTCCGATTCTTGCCCAGATGACTGCATGCAAAAACACAGAGTTACTGAGAGAGCGCGCAGAGTTATTTATTCCAGCATTGTTTACATGTACAGAGCAGTGCATTGCAAGCTGTGTTGCAAAGGTATGCGCAACACACTTTTCAAAAGCAGCACAAGAAGAGATTTGCTTGCCTGGACAGGCAAAAGCCCAGGCCCTGCACTATGCAAGAGCATTGCAAGAGTTAATTTGTGCTGGGCTCAATCACACATTTTTTGCTTGGCTGCAGGGATACTTGAACCCGGAGGATGCACTATTGCGTGACACACATATATATACTTCCTCCGTCCGGAATTAATTGTCGTCTATTTGAGAGACAAATTTCATTATGAGAACGGCCTCAAAAAAAGTCACAAAAGGAGTTCAGAATCGAAAAGATTGGGTCCAAAACCCTAGAATACCAATTTTTAGGACAAAATACTAGGTCCCACTACCTATGGGACACCCTCGAAACTGCCTAAGCTTCACGTGAAAATTTTTCGCCCGCAGTTGGAGATCCTCACAGTTCTGTGTCGCTGCCATCCCAGGCGTGCCAAAGCAAAGTCGTTGTTGCCATCGTGGTGAAGGGTAATGTCCCTCACGTGGTATAGCGCTTGCCGAACACACTCAACCATGGTTGGATCCCCATCGACGAAGCCCATTGTAACGGTGTCAACAACGGCCGAAATCGTGACCATCCCTGATTTCCAATGCTCGAACTTGCCACAAGCACAAAAGGCTAACGCCCAAGGTGCTCAAGCTTGGGCTATCACTCTAAAACTGTGGTGTAACTTTGCTTTGGCATTGCACCTCGATTGATCCTTGAATCGAGGCTTTCGTGCATGGCTAGGCCCCCACACCAGAAATGGCCCCTAGCGGGCAACTTGTATGTGCAGTCCGCAAACCTTGACAATCCACCCAGTCTCTGCTTGTGAGACACGAACTTATCTACTTGACCGTTTCCTTCGCATTCCACCCTTGCAATTGTCGAGGTAAGGGTCGACTTTGCCATCTGGCCCTGGAAGCCATTCCCCTAATCGTCTGCCGTTAAGTATGGTGATTGCCATCGCATTCCTTCGCAACTCTTCGAGGGGCTCGGGAGGCCTTGTGCAGTAACCCTCACAACAGCGAAGGAGATTCAAAGATCGAGGCCCAGAAATCTGGGCTGGAAATGCGTCCTTGAAGTGGCTAATCGATCCCGAATTAGGGGCTGCAGTTTCACGGCGACTTCCACGATCAAGCCCTCCAAGACATGTTTTCTAACGCTTTGCTTCTTCGTAGGGACCTCTCCGAGCTTCTGGCCAAGCGGTGTGGATAGTTTTGCATGGGAGGCCTTGTTTGGCCGCCGCAAAGGCGTGCTCCTCACCGTTGCAAAAAAAAGCTGTTTGGTGACTGAGTTGAAAAGCGGGTGGGTTTTTGGCCGGAGGACCCTCACTACAAAGTACTGTCAAATCTTCAATGCCTAACCGATTGGCTTGTAATTTATATATGATATATATGACCGTGTACCCCAGAAACATAGTTGCAGCTTTGGAAGAAATTTCGTTGAAAACCAAAACTTCCACGATGAAGAAGTAAGGCGCCAACTTCATAGACAACAATTAATTCCGAACAGAGGAAATACATACCTCTGCATGGCTGCCACTTCTTCGTTCACTGGAAGTCTCCCCATTCCTACTGCGCTTTCGACCACAGAGCTTTGCACTTGCTTTCTTTCCTGCACATCAGAATGCACCAATGCATCAAACAACTGAATCGAGAAATCTATGAATGTCATAACAACAACAGAGGAGCTGAAGCATGATATGTGCAGCGGGCTTACTCCAGACCATGATATTTCTCTCCTCTCGCAACAATCAGTCTTGGACCCTGCTTGACACAGCCTTCCTTTTTTGGGTTCTGAAGTTGACATCATTGTAAATAGTAGAGGTGCCTCAGATTAATTGGTATGACGACACGTTATACAACCACGCCAGTCAGATACGATTGGTCCTTTTGCACCACCCTTTTGCAGCAAAGGATCCATTCAGCATTTCTCCTGCACACTGTCCAAGAGCAAAAGACACCATATTGGTGTGTAGTCACCGCAATCAGTCAACACAGTTTACAGTTTACATACTCAATTAACTAGTCAGCCAATATTTTAACAATCTATCAGCAAATTGAAGAAATAGCCCATGACTTTCCAATGCAGAGATGCCACAAACAAATGATCACCAGTCCTGCCAGTGTATGATAGCACAACCAGCCTTCAGACGATGGCCAGCAGACTGATGGCTTCACACTGAGCCACTCATCATGCCCACAGCAACACCACACATCCCAGGCATTGCAGGCAGGCCCCAGCTGGGAATGAAGATGGCAAGCATCTGCAGTCAGAGCAAGTGCACTGTGTGGACATATATCAATATCAACAATTATGCCACACGCACCTTTGACTGTTCTCTTCTTACTGAACGACCATGTGGACCTCTTCCACACCAACACGTTGCGGATGAGGTACCTGGAGATTTCTTTCCTTTCCTGAGTCAGCTTCACCTCCACAGAATAAGCCTGGGATGCTTCAAGCCCCAGAACCCTGGCTTTCCACCACCTTTTGTCAGCATACACCTCCACATGCTCACCAGCTTCCCTAGGTGTCCCACAGGACAGCATCTGCACAGCAGCAACTTCCATCTCAGCACCACTGTGGCCCTTCATGCTCCAATATTCCTTTTTTACATACATCAGTAGTGTGCATCGCACATTCAGCAATAGTGTACTATACTCAGCCCTTCCGCATTTTGATATTTCAGCATTGCGATTTTCCTCCACATCTCATGACAGGCTGCTATCTAATTTTTGTTCCTCCACATCGAGGGCACTGCAACAATGGCCACTCTGCCCAATTTGCATGACTTCAAATTCCGGTTTCTGGCACATCGACTCGAGCATCCAAAGCTGCCAAACGCCACGAGCAGTCCAAAGATCAGGAAGTCGTGGCTGGGGCCGTTCTGGCCGTGGAGGGGGCGATTTCCAGATTGGCTTTGAGCGCAACGCGGCCAACCAATGGCTGTCTGTGTTGTGACGAACCCAGCTCGTCTTGAATCCAACCAGGGCAGTACTTCCTTCACTGCTCCACATATGTTTGGGCACCATAAAGTTTTCTGTTATTGCTCAAATGTATGTTACAGTTCAGAAGTGTTGAATATAAAATCTAAAAATATGCAAGCAATGATCCATCAGCAATAGGCAGAACAGCAGAAAGCCCAACGTTGCCCTCCAGCAGCAATGCAAAAACCACTGGGATTTTAACTCTGGGGCTGCCAAAGGGCAGGTCATTTCCTTCTAGGTGCAGGGATATTGCTGTCAATTCCACAAGAGCAGATTTATACACCAACACACCTTGTCCAGTGAGTGCATTCTCAATACAACATATCATAGAAGGGAAAGAGCACAATTTAGAACTATAAAGGTCCTGTCAAAACAATCTCAAGCAGGGGGAACGCTGATTTAGGGTACAGCAGCTCATGCTTGAATGGGGAATTGGGTGTCGCGACTGCCGAAGCTTGCAAACAAGCCAATCGCACTTGTGCAACACGACTTACCCCTTGAGTCAAAACAGATACACCATTGCAGCACTGCCTTCTTGAAAGTGTCTGCAACATCCAAAATTGCAAATTCTGCTGGGCGATCCTATCACACGTTATGAGCTCCCTTGTTTGCATGCATTTTTCCAGTTTGTGCAGTTTTATCTGAAGTTCTTTAATGCTGAACTGGTGACCATTGCATCAATTTTTATGGGCATGGGCAGAGTCTCCTACACACTTGTTGCTCAGGAAAGGGTTGCTACAGTACGAACTGCTCTCCTTTTCGTTGTAAAGAGTCTTCCACCATCATTGTTTGTTCTTCCAGGCCAAGTATGTCCAGCCAACATGGACAATGTGGCCAACAAGCAGCCAAACACATCTTGCCAAGGTGGCTGTATTCGCCTCCATTTTGGGTCGCAGATAGCAAGCCAGCATCATCGAAGCATATCCTCACATCATCGGGTGGTGTTGGTCGCATCCTGTGGTGTCTCCTATCCATGTGCACTTCGCAGTCATCAGCAATGCCTGTTGGAGGGCACGACATTTCGAGACGACAGAATGGGAACCACTCTCTTCGTGGCTCCTTGCCTTTCCCATCCAACGACAGGTCCAGGTATTGCACAAGGGCAAATCCATCATCACGCACGTCCTGGACTTTGGCCCTGAACCTGTGCAACATCACGTCGGAAGTTTGACACTGGCCCAAGGCAGTTGGTTGAAGGCAACGTTTTGGGGATCGCAGAATGCCCGATCAGGTTGCGGTGCTCTGCTCATCGTAACCTATGTGTTCTGTATTCACCACAAAATCTGAGAGCCCCTTTCCTCATTCCACTTTTTGTACAACACGAACATGCATAGCAATCAACCCAATGAACCAACTGGATACAGAAGTAGTCCACTTCGTTTGGTGAGAATAAATGGGGTTCGTTGGAGGCCAGCACATGAATTGTGAGCACGGGGCTGATTTCAACAAAACATTTCAGACAATGGGCACCAAAACCCAGCATGTATGTGTGCGAGACTCCAATGTCCAAGCCAAGGAAAATCGTGTTGAAGTCCTTGAGTACAGTTGGAAAACACTTGACACAAAGCACCACATTGCAGCAATCTAACATTTGCAGAGAGGGGGGCCTGCACATATAGAGGTGCAATTGCAAGCAGCCCCTGCCACTGCTTAATACGAGAAAGGGCAGCAATTTGCACCCGTTCATGAAATGTTGCGGTACAACGCCAGACACTCACCAGGAGCCCCCAAGTCCTTCCCCTTTGTTTGCGACCTGCAGGAAGGCCAGCAGGCTTTGTGCATCAGCAAGCATGCACACACAGCAACTATTCCAGCCTTGAAGGCCCAAGTGCCGCACGTCACCGAATCTGGAAATGTGCTATCCAATGGGTGGACTTGTCTAGAAAACAGCTTTTGTGGAATCAGCCACTTCCTACACTGGCAAGCCAGGGCTGTCCTTTGCAACATCGAATGGTCTGCCAGATCCCCTCGTCCTCCATGCTGGAGCAACTTGCATCTTATGTTCCTGGAGGGGAATCGCATGTTGTCTCGGGCATGTGGGTGCAAATGCATCCAATTGCTGCCGCGACTGCTTTGCTAAAGTTGCATGCCAGTCCGCTGATTCTGTAACATGTGTGCCGAAATCGCAATGCACAGTTACTATGTTGCTCAATCAGCCTAGAGCTTACAGCCAGAGCTTGCAGCACTAATCACATCGTGTACAAAAGGGGGTGCCGTGTGGCTCCACCTGCCCAACATCGCTTCATCAACACATGTTCTGTAACTGGCAAAAGCTTTGTGAAAGCCATCAAGTCGATTCTTCTCAATCCTCATGTCAACAGTCAGGCATTGGATTGATGTAGCAGAGCACATGTTCTGTCCTACATTGGGCATGAAGACTCTCCCACAATCATCTCACCTCCACACTGTCGCCTTTTGCAGGACAGTAGGCATGTGGCGCAGTGCTAGATGGTGGTCTGGTTCTTGGGCGTCCATGTCCTCTGCCACTGGTGGTGGGTTGCTGTTGCTTGCACACTTGTTCCTTTTGTTTTGGACCTCCACTGAGAGGTCCTGGGGTCCCCAAAGGCATCTCGTCAGGCTGTGTTTCGCAAGATCGTTCACCTTTTCCAGGACTTGTGCTGAGCAGTCCTGGGCCCCCTAATGACATCTCAGTAAGGTGTGCACAGTACGACACCTGTTACACAAGTGAAATGTGTGTGTGAGTGTGTGTGTGTGTGGATTGCAGGGTGCTAGAAAGAAGCAAAAGCCAATGATCACATCCTTGCAATAAAAGAGCAATGCCCCCCTGCCCTGCCAGGATGTTGCTAGGCACAATTTCATCCATTCAAAGAGGACAACTGTGTTGTTGACGTGAAAGGTGGAGTGAGTTAAATTGACATTAGTTGGCACAAACAGCCACCATGCAATGACTTCCTCCCGGCACCAGCTTGGAACCCAGAACAAGACCAATAAACCCCAAAGGACAAAACCCTGCCATTTCAAATGCAGGCTCTCCTCCAGGCAAAGTGCATGTCTTCCCTCCATGCATGATACGATCTGGACAATTTTTGTGCCAAAATTGGATTGAACAATGTATGCCAATGCCCAACATTATGTTGGCCAAATGCTAATGGGCACATCACAAGAGTGCTTTGGCACATTGTCCAGCCAAAAAGATGCCAAAACTCAAAAATAGATGTGGAGTGTTGGCTGGGATTGGTCCATCGATATGTTGAAAGTGCTGCGCACTCATGCTCATCCATACCACGTTTGGCCGTCCTTTCCACAACGAATGTGGGTGACCACAACCAGCATGGTGTCCACAGCCCACATAGTAAAATTTCCGCAGCAATGAAACAGCGGCAGTGCTCATACTGCAACACCCTATTTTCTTTTAACAACTAGACAATGACGATTTGGCAAAAAAAATGCTGGAGATCGGCCCAACTGAGCAACAGCATGCCACAACAACAGCCGTCCAAGTCAGCGATGGCATGCTGTACACGACAGCCTCCCAGCCCACCGATGTGCACGGCAGTTTCATTTTCTGACCTCAAGATCCTGCTTCCGAACATGCTCACAGAGCGGTTTGGTCAGGTTCGCCATCGTCACCCAGTTGGCGCTGATCTTCTCAACGGGTGCAGCATCCACAAGCACCTGATACAAAGTCAGGGACACTTCAAAGCAGTGGAATTTGCAAGTTTCACTAACTTCTGAGATTCGCAATGGAGAGAATCAATGGCCAGGGCTCCCGTTCAACACGATCTTGCCACACCATTTCTATTTTCGATGGATGGCATGACAAAATAAGCGAAATGCAGGTGCATTCCTCCAGATTCACCTTGCCACCAATTCGCCCCAATTCCAACCCGCCCCCTTCCCAATGGGCAGCACAACTGCGTTCCTTGGCATGGGCCACATCGCTCCCACGATCTTCGTGTATACGAGCAGCAAGTCCGGATCAAGGCACGACACAGCCTCACATTGACATACACATTCGAAGACCGGGGGGCATGGGCCGCAAACACAACATTTTCCGGCGCTCTGGTACTCCCATTGATCTGATGAACAACAACAACAAAAAAACGACGAGAACACGCCCGCGCTCTGACGTGCCACTGCGGAATCACAAAACAAAACAAGGCGGCTGCCCCCGACGGCCACCACCCAAACCTGATGGTCCGCCAGCACGCGCGCCAGCAGGCACCCCCCGTCCGGCGCGCAGCCCCTTGGCGACCATGCCAGCGACCGCGCTGGCGCCCTCCAGGCCGCGTCCCTCAGCCGCATCTCCTCCAGCGCCGCCACCGAGAACTTCAGGCACGACTGCGGCCGCTGTGGCACGCAGTCCGCCACAAGGGGGCCCACATCAGGGGGCGCTCCGGCCGCGCACGCCCGGGGCCCGCCCAGGTTGAAGGGATTCAGGATGACGACCACCGCGCCGGCGGCCACGGCCAGCAGGTCGTCCTGGGACCACTGGACGGCGTCCGGGTACGCCGGCGTGTGGGACAGCGGGAAGGAGAACTGGAGTGGGGCCATGGCGCCTGGGGAGGAGGCGCCACATCCGGGCGCTGCCTGCGCCTGCGTTTCTGGAACGGGACTTGACCGAAATAATATTACTGCCTGCACCAAATCGGTGACTGCTTGCACCAAGTCACGTGCACACTTTGTCCTAACCTCAGTTTTAGGTTTAGGTTTAGTTCAGGGTGAGTCTTAGGGTTAGGGTTAGGGTTAGGACATGTTTAGGTTTAGGTTTTAGGGTTTAGGTTTTAGGTTAGGTCAGTTTTGACGGAGTTGGACATGATGTGCACGTGACTTGGTGCAAGCAGTCACCGATTTGATGCAGGGAGTAATTTTATGCCGACTTGACCTGCGTGCGGTTTTTTTGGCCCGGTGGGAGTTTTGGCACATCGCTGCCGGATTGAATGCTCGATGTCGGGAGCGGTCACTAATGGTGTTGACGCGATCCCTGAATGGGGATCGCACGCTCGAGTCCACGGCAACGATTTACAGCCGAGGCAAAGGGACAACAGGGGTTCTGTCCCTTATATTCAGTCCGTTCATCAACGCCCTCAATGCAATTCCTAGTGCCTCATCATCTCTTTATGCATTCAGTTGTTAGTAAGCTCTAGTTACAACAGTGTTGCTTTAAGTGAAGGCGGATTGCAAATCCCAGAGCACTGAACGCCCAAGTCGTGGATGTTTGCAGCTCAGTGGTGCGTCCGCAGGGACGGTGGCGTGAGGAGGGCACGGAGAGACAGATGCAAGGCAGGCCCTACGGAAGGGCAAAGGGCCAGAAGCCGTCACAGCACATACACACCCAGGGGACTGTCAGTGTCCACCAGACGGGAATGTGTCATAACAGTGTGCAGTGCACACTGAGCCGAAACTGATTAAAGAGCTTGGGGTGATCTGGCGTGTAAAAGGTGACGCCAGCGGCAGGTGGGTGAAAGTGGACTAGCTGTCACAGGTGTTTGTGTCAGGGCGTGCGCAAGGACTTGGCCAGAGAATTGGCTGCCAGTTCTCTGCGAATTGATGCCAGCAGAGCTGCCGTGTGGCTGTCGGTGGATTCATACTTGTTTATAGCAGCAGCACATGAATGCTGTCGGAATCACTTGCTTGACGATAATGGGCATGCTACAGCCAGGGCCAAGGAAGAGTGCTGCAAGTCAGCTGGTGTCTCCGGGGCACTCGTCAGGTGGCGAGTGCGAGCACTTTCCAGCTGTCGCGCTCCCTTTGAATCACATGCCAATTGCGAATGTGTAGAATTGGGCAATTTGAACATGCTCGCCCGGGAAACCGGGTCACCAATTCAGTGACACAAAATGCTTTCCACCAAGCACAGTTGCAGTGTTGCAGCCATGGGGCAAAACAGCGCCCATTGAGCAGCTATCTGCTACCAAAAAGGAGAAAGGGCACATTTCAAAGCAAGAAAATTGGAGAGAAAGGAGTCAGCGACTATTAACAATGAATGTTACGTCCGGATTCGGATCCATATAGAAACCTCAAGATGTGTTACTTGGTTCGTATTGCGTTCGCGTTGCGTTTTCGCCACATATCGCGCATCCTGCAAAATGCCAACCCTCTAATTTGGGATTTTATTCACGCGCTTTTCTACATTCGGCACCAGAAACTCAAGATCGGACTACATTGATTTGTTTCCATGTAGAAACACTAGAGAGCTGTAGTAGCTGCCTTCACCATCAATCCTTTCACGGGATATTGCCTCGGGGGCTCAAACAACTTGTTTGTGTTTGCATTTGTTTCTCTGCGAAAGTCGGATACAGTGACACAGTTTTGGAACTTTCGTACTGCCCTTGGTGCAATATTTCGCTGGCGACCCATCAGGTTCTAAGGAAATGTACTGTGAATGCATACGTGCAGTATCCCGACTGTGGACTTTGTGATAAAACAGAAAATTATGAGAAGATTGTTCGTGCTGAGGTTCCTGATTTCCGGCCATGTGCCTTGCGTTCATGAGCGTTTTTGTATTGAGGCTAGGTACATATATATTTTGAGGCTGGGCACATAGATAATTTGGCTGCTAGTACATTAGGCATTTTGTAGTGCCAGGGCAAATGGCTCACGATTTGGTGCTCAGGTGACTTTCGACTGGTGATTTGGCAAATATATCATGTTTTAAGCATGGATGGTGGCAATTCTGCGATTCGAGAACTGGTGTTATGGGCTTGCTGAGGTTTGTGGACTGGCATCAAAGTAATTTTAGGGATGTAACTCGTGATAGAAACGAGCTCTCATCATCATCATCATCATCATCATCATCATCATCATCATCATTTTTCTCACACCAGCGGCAATCAGGACATTTGAGAAGAGGTCCAATTTGTTCCTTTGCTTTTGTTTGAGATAGTTTGTACCGAAACCCAGTCTGCAACAATGTGTTCCCTTTTTAAAACATTCCATTACGAGAAGTGGCGGTATATTCTGTAACTTAACCTGCTGATAATGCTTTGGAACTACAACTTTATTTCTCACGCAATTGTCCAACCCAGAAGCACCACATAAGAGTTGATGTGGCGGGCAGAAAATGCGTGGCCCAGCTGTCTGGGCGATCATCTGCTGCTCCCCCAGGTCTTGAAATCTGTCCCATAGGTTGTGCCCCACAAGGCCGTGCGAGGGCTGATTGCATGCGTCCTTGCCGCCATTGGCTGCATGCTTGGGTCGAACCGCCCACACGTCTTCAATTTCAGTAAAGGATCTGTTAATCGCAGGAAATTATGCAAGGCCATCAATACTCTAACCAATCAATCAACAATCCACCCAGGAACCAACGAACATCATTGGCATGCCTACAGCCACGATACAAAATTTCTTCAACTTAATCGCATTGGGTGATGTTGTGCTGTTCCCGCAAGCCTTATATATATACAATGAGAATATATATTGATAAACACTTGTATATATTCAATAAAAATATATATTGATAAAACATGTTGTACTCACATGGTGAGTTTCCGTTGCGGAATCCATTGATGCTGTTTCTTCGTGGGGCCATTACGACCACTGTCATCTCCTCATTTCGGAGACTACGTTTTGTGTACCAGTTGTTTGTACATTCACGAATCAGAGAGAACACGATGTGCGCCTTGCGCAATTGTGCACTGCCACAATCGCACTTCGGAGGCTGCTCAGCAGCAGCAACAACGCACTGTTTCCTTGCCTTGTTTGAGCGAGCGAGATACGCTCATCGACAATTCGTGAATATTTGCGGCGGCGGCTGCGAGACCACAATATGGCTGAGATAGCTCCTCTGTCTCACCTGTGAATTTAGCCTTGAATTAATTCACCCCACGCCTCCCATGCGGCTAATCAGTGCAAAATCTTCAAAATTGCCAACATGGGTAGAACAACGCGTGCCGTTCTAACCCACCACAATACTCCAACACTACCGAGCGTGAAATGAATGGATGAGTGAATAAAGACAACGAACAAACAAAAGATGCACATGTATAATTAATTACCGTAGTATGTTCAGCCCTTCCGTGCAATAACGTGACGCTTGGCTCTTTTTTGGCAGAGGGAAATTATAATAAATAGAATTCTTTTAATAAAATTTTTCGGAGCTACGTGAGAAAATGGAAATAACGGTATGAAGTGGAAATGCGGAGATAAAAGCGTTGCGGTAAATTGTTTGATGCGGAAGAGCTGAATATACTATGTTAATAGAATAATTGTTGGTAATTAAATCCATAATCCATCATCGCCCATTGAATATTAGCCCAAAATAATGTTCGCAGAGCCGCACCCGAAAGCGTATCGGGTCTCTGGAATTCCAAAAGTTGACGCCGTGCCGCTGTGGCGCTGATGCTCTCATAGGGCTTTGGAGCGGCAATCCCCACCCACGACGCCCCCCTCACGTCATGGCCCGTGGCATCCTGTCCCGGGCCCCTCCCAAAACCTGACTTCGCGTAGAACACGTTCTCCGTGTGGCCCCTGTTGAAGGCACTCCTATAATCCGTTTGTCCGTTGGGGCCCATGCCACCGCAGTCGTTGGGCCGGGGAGGGCGCCCAGGCCACGCTGCCGCGTTCCTGGACTGGTATTCCGTGGTGTACAGCCTGCGGACGCGCCACACAGCGCTCCTGCAGCTTTTGCTTGCACTGCACGGGGCAGGCGCGGAAATTTCTTGATTGATTGACTGATTGATTAATTGATGGGTACATTGATTGATTCGCAAAATTTGAGTAGCTTGCGCATGGCTTTAGAAGGTGGGAGATGTCATTCAGCCGTTGTGATGTCATCTAAAGTACTCTACAAGGGATGCAGGAACATGTCGTTGATGTCAAGCGTTGATGCTCTGAGGTTTCATTGGTGCAGGAGCCTTCACAAGCCTTCCGCCGGTATGGCGGCAGCCAATGCGGCTTCGGAAAACTTGGATTGTGTTATAACTCAAGATCACAGCACAAACCGCTGATTGAAAGGCTGTTTACCTACATGGGCGCAATTTGGCTGATACGAGGAGACAGTCCGTGACTTGCCCCTTGCCCACCTTCACCTTTTCTTGCTTTGGAGGGCAGGAAACTGCACCTGGCGGGCATTCCTGCTTCGATCTGCGCGCTCTTCGACCCAATTGTCCACACAAACGAGGGCGTCGTAGCTGAGCCCACCGCTTCGCGCTGGAAGCTTGCTCGATCTGCAAGAACCACACAAGGAGCAAGGCTTTCTATCCGCTCAACTTATCTAATTTAGATAAAGAGATAAAGAGATTTTAAAAATCTCTTGTTCATAAGGTGTGCACAGCGATTTGCCAGGTGTTCCTGGAAGCATTTTGATTGAAATTGGGCGGAAGTTGTTGCCGTTAGTGGAATCTTTTCTGCCTTGCTCTCCGTAATTTACTGTTTAGCGACAGACTGAATGCGAAATGCAAAATGCCCGGTTGAGTCTACAAAGATCGGTGACTTCGCAAAGTATTTTTTTTAGGTAGACCACATTTTTGGGTTCTTTTCGCTGTTGTATGAGATCCAGAGCCAGTCCAAACAGACAGATATGCTACTTGAGGAACCGCCTCTGTTCGCGACGTATCACGCAAGGGGATTTCGCTTTGATTAAAGAGCGCGATCGCGTTCCAGAATTCCCAGGTCGGGAACATCAGGCCCCGCTACTTTGCGGGTGTCACAGCTTGACGGTTTGTGGATGGCAACTGTATGCCGGAACACTTCAAATGAAGGCCCCTTGTGTGAAGCCTTGGGGTGCTGCCAAAACGGTGCGCGCAGGCCTTTCGTCTCATCCGCTCGATCCTTGGGGCCGATGCATTTGACAAGCCTGTGCTCTACAGCAATGTAAGGGAGAATTACTGAGCTTCACGTCACAGCATGGATTGTCTACAGATGTGCGTTCGACGCATCTGCCAGTCCGACGGCAGACGGGCCAGGCAGCAGCGGTGCCATGGACTGTGCATGATGGACGGGAAGAACGCCCACACCCCAATCACTGGTGAAGAGGGTCGCATCGAACAAATTAAACAATGTACAAGTCAAATTGATCGCTGTTGGGGCTGCATCATTAGGGCCCCTTTTCACGACTTGTGCATTGTGAATACAGCATTGAGATGGCCGTTCAGATTTTCATTTGCAAGAATCTCTGTAGCTTGCCCAGCTTTTGGGCACCAAGCAATTGCCGTCCCCTTGTCAGGAGGTTAAACCTCCAACAAACTTTGTTGCCGTCTCTCACAGCGATTAGCTTGTGAACATTTCAATCACACTATCGTGATGCTTGCAAATATTCCCAACGCGGTGTGAATTCTTCCCTGTAGTGCGCAATTATTACGCAGCGCTCCAAACGATAACAACAAGTTCTCAAGGGACAATTTCTTGCTCTTTCTGTGCGACACAGCAGGAAATAAGTTGCGGTGGGCGGTTGAAGGTGTTCAATTGGCACTTCAGAGGCTTCCTCTGAAATCGCAGCCTCTTAAGCTTTGGGTGTACCTTAACCTAAAAGTTCAGCTACTTTTGAGTCCTTCTCGACAGGCCACCTTCACAACGCAGCTCATCGCACGCGCCTCAAGATGTTCACATGGATGGACGACGGCGGCTCCACGACGTTGGTGGGCAGGCTCCGTTTCGACCCCGAGGGCCCAAGCCACTGCTGTACTTGTGAGTCCTTGGCGTGGCGGCTGGGCTCAAGGGGCACCGTCCGGGTGATCGACTGCACCGCCATCGCCGTGTGCCCCTCGATATTACCGAAGCAAGGGACCACGGCAAAGCGGCGCAAGGGCCCTCTACCCTCCGCGAATTTGAAGGATTCGTGGCCGCCCAGAGGCAGACTGTGTCGTGCTGAGTCGGGAACTTGAGGTGGGCGCGTTGCGAGACGGGAGCATCTTTGGCGTCGGTGGCCAAGTCAATGGCCGGTCAACGCAATGCGAGCAGTACTTGAATGTTTGAGGAGCAATGACCTTGGGTGCTGCCGCTGCGGACGTGGAGTCCACGGCCATGGTGCCATATTCGAGGCCGCGTCTTCCTCTGGGTACAGGAAGTTCATTGATTGGTGTGGTTTGATGTGGCATACAATCCATGATTGATTGATGGACCCAGTCGCATCGACACGGCATGGCGCCGCTGTAGTTCCAGGCAAGGCATTCGCGGATCACTGACAACTAGACAGCAGAGGGTCTCCACTTCATTGTTGACAGATAAACCAAATTTGGGCAGAACAAGTATACCATGATTTTGCAGAAAATCGATGATCCATTGCGCTTTCCAAATTGTTGAGGCTTTCAAGGGAATCATTCAAAGTATATACTCAAGACGTCAGGCAACATGAGAAGAAAATGTGCATGCTCCTCTGGCCCTCTCGCGGGTGTTGCAATTTGAGACACTTCGCGCCACCTGCTGCTGGACTCGCTGTGTGTTTGCGGTGGGTTCTCTCGGTGGCCGCCCCTCCATTTGTTGGCCGCGCGCACGTTCTCCAGTGGAATTCATGTGCACAGCATCCAAACCCGGGCAGGGACTCGGCCTCGTTCGGTTCCCATTTTGGGGCTGACAATCAGGGCAAACATGGCCACCACAAACGTCGGTTGGACGGTTGGGAAGCAACATGCCCGCTGCTGCATGGCAGATGCAGGCATGCAATTCTGCACAGCAGCCTGGGCCTGCAAATGCCTGCACGTGCATGGGTTGTGGGCCATAGCATGCTCCTTCGACTTTGTGTAAGGCGCAAATGACTGATGACAGCCTGCAAGCTTTATGCCGAAGCTGCAAACCAGGGCTTGATGCTTTGCCTCCCGGATTCAGGCATTCACTTTCCTACGCACCTGGAGGCCTTCAGCAACTTTCAGCGACCGTTATCAGAGAATTTACAGGACAACTGTTGGATTCATCCACTTTCTACGACGGCCATTGCCTGGGCGATGAACTGGCCCTAAATTATACGTCGGAGATCCTGCTGTGATGCAGTTTGGAGCCTTCCCAGAGGCAAGGCACGGTTCGAGAGGGATAACGCAGAGCATTCTGTCGCCGGCCGGGTACCCCTCACAGACCTTGTAGGACTTTTGCTTCTGTTTTTTGCCTTTGCTCCATGCGACCACCCAGCAGTACTGCACCGATCGGTAACAAGCGCGGTATGAAGTCGCCATTTGCAATGCAAACAGTTCCATTGTTGTGTCGCCTTAGTTTCCAAGGGATTTTGATCTGCGGAGGTTGTAGTAATAGCAACGTTTGTGTGTGGTGGATTATGTGCTGCAAGTCATATATACGATCTGGAGGCATGTGTGTAATGCGGGCACAGCATGCATTCGTCATGATCGTGCAGTGATGGCGGTGTCAAAAGCAGTGTCCGCTTTGGACACAACAGGCAATGCAAAACGACTCGACGCCGACGCTGCGGCCCCTGACGTCACATGCCATCCATATGACACCATTGTGCACGTCAGGGTTCAGCGGAGACAATTGCTGCAGCAACGGATTTCCTTACAGCTGCCAGCAAACAGCCTGCCGCGCACACTGCATGCCTTAAGCGGCGAATGAAGGCCCCCCAACGGCTGTCAACGCAGTCCTCATCAGACAGCTTCCGACATCGATTGCGTGACACCAGATGGTCTGTCCAGCAGTCAACCTTCCCGCAAGCTCAAGTCGGCTTGTTTATTTTCTTCTCGTGGCCGAGGTGCTGGTGGTCTTTCGGACGAAGTGGTAATCAACTCGGTGCTTACATTGAGCCCATGGATTGCCCGCAATGAAATCATGAAATAAGTCAGAAGGGCAAGCAAAACTGACAAAATGTCAAAAATTCGCAGCCTGGCAAAGAGTCCACGTGCGAAATGTCAGACCATGCCACCTGCAGTCGCTAAAGAATACGTGCCTCAGTGCCAGATGCACTGTGAACAAGGGCATCCCAGTGTATAGATGATGAACGGGACACCCGAAAGTGTTTCGAACAGGGGAGCAGACAAGAGACTGGCAAAAGCACAAAAACCACTTGACAGTGGTGATCATGCCGTCTCAATCATATTCCCCGCACCGCATCAACCTGATACTCCCAAAACCTAAGATGTAGCTCCGCTGCTGCTCATGAACTCACTCCTTGCAGCCGACAAATTCTGTGCATGCTTTCCAACGGCAACAAGATTCTTGCGGGACTCCCTCACGATCCGGCGCTCGATAAGGGCCACCGGCAGCCACTTTTGGGGCCGCACAAAGACGCTGTACGATAGGCGGGTGTGGTCAGGATCTTCTTCATCGCCCTGCATCCTCCAGAGGCCCCTGAAATCCTGCACCAAGAAGCTTGTGTGACAATGTTGCTCTGGACAGGATGAAGCGCTATTTGCTTTTACTTGCATCATGGCAGTGCTGCTTGGTGGCACAATGGCTCTTCAACGGTTTGCGGTCTGCCAATTACTGATTCTTTTGGCAAGTTTTTCTCCTTCGCTTTCATAGCAGCAAGCCTTGTGAACTGGTGACAACTGCCAGATGGCCGTCAGAAAACAGCTCTAATCGTTGCAACGGGCGCACCGTATCTGACCTGAAAGTCTCCGTCCACCATGTTGAAGCTGATGTCTCGGGGGCGTCTCCCATGCTCAATTCCATGTGCGCAGGGGTACAAGCCCAGGCTCTCGTCCCACATTGTGCAGGAGGTGGGTTCCAGTGCATTCGGGCCACTGAGCTCCCAGCACAAGTTGTCAGCCAGCCCAGTGAGGTGCTCTGCAACCTCCAGCACAGCACGCGCACAGAATTTGAGGCCCATTGCAACATCCTGCTCACCCACCTGAGTGCATGCACAGCAGCAGACCTCAGGGCTGTTCCATGGTGAATGGAGCATAGCAGGTGCAAAGGCAGGGTGTCACCATTCCTTGATATTCCGTATCTGAATATCAGATTCGATCATTTTCAGATTCAGATCAGTTCTACGAGCTGAGCAAAATGCTGACCAAGTTGCAGAGAGTCGCAGGCACCAGCAACAGCTTGTCAAAGAAAGAATGGGTCGTCACTGCCTGACAACAGCGGATTCTCAGCAAATCCACGTTTGCATTTCACCATTTTACTGAACGAACTATTTGGTGTGGGTCCATTCCGAGTGGTACGGATGGAGGGATGGATTCTACTGTTGCAGCCCCAGCACAGCATCACGAGACTGCCATCACAGGAGATCGAACAGCCGCTGGCTGGATTGTTTGTTGCCATGCACATCGACTACTTCCAGATACTGGGGCTTTGTTGTCACCTGTTCGTGGCAAATGGATTTCATGGAGTTCACATGTACATATGTCAAAGGACAGCATAATCTGCAGCATTGCACTCATGCATCAGCCCACTACCCACTGCCCCACTAAGAGCAACAACAAACCCACAGCATACGATTTCTAGCAACCGACTGTTCATTACCATGGGTTCCTCATGTGCTCCATGTGAGCCACTGCCAACAACTCCATCAAACTGCATAACTGATGTGAGGAAGCTTCACTGAGGTGCACTTTTCTGTGCAATCGACACTTTGTAGATGTTGCAGAAATTCAGAAGCTTGGGGCAAGGTTTCAGAGACTGGGTGCGATGCAAGGAGGAAGATGGCCAGTGTATGACAGTGTGCAAATTCATTTCCCTTCTACTGACCAGCTGGTTTTTGGTGCAAACCAAGTGTTGCGCATTTTTCAAGAGTTTCTTGGAGGTGGCACCATGTAGGAAAACCAGCTGCCATTGTCTGCCGGGGCATGGTGCACAGCTCCAACACCTGCAGGGCTTGAGGTACTCCAAGCACCGCCAGTCTTGTGCTAACCTGGTGTTTCCCAGGCTTGAGATTGTATACAATGGACACACCTGACATTCGTTCCATGGACAAAGATGTGACACTTTCTAGCGTTACTACCGAACGTCATCAGCCACCAACTACAGCATCCAGCACTTGCCCGTTGGAACTACAGAACTGCCAGCACAAGCACACACTCGATGAATTGGCGCAAGCCCCACATCTCTTCGGCTAAGGGGAGGCGGCAAATGGACTCCTGAGTGTGCTGTAAAATTTTGCAACATAAGAAAAAGACAAACGACAACAACAGCCCACCTGCTTCAGGAGGGCACCCTTCTCGCGCCGCTCCAAGCATTCGTTTACCACCAGGCCCGGAATGAATTCGTGCAGGCGCTCGTAGTCCGTTAGGCACTCCCACACGACGTCCACCGGCGCCCGAACGTCCACCGCGGCCGCCAGGATCCGGCTGTTGCCCGGAGATATCTCCAATCGCACGTCCACTGCCACGCAGGCGCGGACAGGCATCAGACACGGGCCCAAGGAGGCAAGGAAACACCAGGAAATGGCATGCCTGGGGGCTCAACTACAGCGACACTCGCCCTCCTTCCCGCCATTTCGCTCCCGCAGAGGCTGCATCTGGGCTGCGAACAAAACGTCCTGCTGAAAGTGGACTGATCGCTGGGCACACCAGAGAAAGAAACCCTGCCCGCCCAAAAGAACGAGCGCTCCAGAAACTCGTGACCCATTTGGGAGTCCATTGGGGAGGTTGCCGCCCCTTCGAAACCCTTCATCGGCGCTTCAAAGCGCTCCCATCCAACAAGCGATTCGCAGTGCCTCGCTGGTGTGCCTTTCGTCCCTTCTGGAGCGGAAATCCTCAATCCAAATCCAAATCCTGACTGACCAGGCAACGAAAAGCCGGAAGCAAGCGCGCAGGCGATTCCTGCACGACGACCACTGGAAGGCGATTGTCGAAAGAGACGGACTGGCTTCCGGGAGGGAAGGCTGCGCGTTTCCGTCCAATGACCGGACGGCGAAGATTGCCCACCATTTGGCTTCATGCAACATGACGGTGCCCTCCTCCCGAAGAAAGCGCCGCGGCCGGCACGCCGGTGGGCCGCCCGGCTCCAAACCAGGACTGGGACCCTCTCCGACGTGGGGAGGAGCCTCCCGGTCCTGTGCCTCATGGCTGGTTCGGCCGCCTTGTTCGGCGATTCACGGAGGTGGGTCACAAATAGGCGATCGATCGCTCATCTGGGGGTCGTCAGCGGGGCACCCCGCCCCGGGTGGGAGATGATGCTGCACTGTACTAGCTAGTACACTATGGTGTGGCCCCAGTTCAAATCAGTGCAGACCGGTGTTCTTGTTTTCGCTCAGCCTCGCCGGACATTGTCCGAATTGAGGTCGCTTTTTCAAAATTTGCCGGACACTTCTCCGCATTAAGATGTATGAGCCAAAATCTGCCAGACGTGGCTGCCATAGTGAATGGCAACGGCCTTTTGGCTGACAGTGTCACTCCCATATTCGCGATTTGCACAGATTCGGTGGCCTCGACGAGGTGGGGTGGGTGACTGGTGGGTCAAAGACGGGGAAGGGGGGAGGGGGCTTTTCACCACTTTGGGAGTGCTTACATCAGCGTGAGCGGCAGTTAATGAGCGGGCCACAAAGCAACCAGCTTTGCATGCAACAAAACCGTCGATTGCATGGATTGGAAACCTTGCTGGACACAAATCTATGGCAGCGCTCAACCTCCATTTGATCTGATGGAAAACAACAAAACACATACAGCTCAGTGGGCTCACTCGCTAATTGATTTGCCTGCACAGGATATCTCTGCGCTCCAAACTATCAAAACTTGCCGACTGTATAGAACGGAAAACTTGCCGAGCACAAATTAGCATGCAGTGCTCAGCCTCATCTAATCTGATGGAAGACAACAAAACACGCACAGCTCTATCGACAACCCCTCTTGTTGGTTCGCCTGAACAGGAGATTACCGCAAAGTGCACGTTGCAACAAGGCCCAGCAAGATGCCAAGCTGACAATTGCATCATGTACTGCAGCGAACTGGCGCATTGTCGTCATCGAAACGATGACTGAGTTTTCCGGAAATGTGACGATTTGGGCCCCACCATGCAGTTGAACCACTCAGAGATGTGCGGATCTCAAGTTTTAAGGCGAAGTCGTCGATTGTCGCCTGTCCGAAATGGGGCCAGTTTGCAGTTTTCTTGCCGGACATTGTCCGAATTAGGGCAAGTTTCAGCAATTTCGCCGGACGACTTGTCCGAGTTAGGGTCACTTTCAACGTTTCGAACGGGTCATTTGGAACCTAATTCAGACAAAAGTGACAATTCGGACGCAAAAAACAACCCTGGTGCAGACACGCTTGGGTGATCCGCCAAGATGAATGAACACCAACGGAGAGGACCCACGCAGTTTTGTGGAGCTGGTGTGGCCGGTTTCGGTACCGCTAAAACTTGCAGGGAAATCAACAAGAATCTTCTCGTTGACGTGAGATTTCTATCTTCACACAGTATCTCCATATACTTACCGCTATTATCAGCAAAGAATTCTCGTTCAGCCACTTTTTGGTTCGGGGGTGCTTGCAAGGGTGCTGTGTGTGCATCCCCGACAAGTCCTATGCCAGGGACACGCCCGTCCTTGCCCAAAAGGCTGGCGTGCAGCGTTTTATCATGTGACGCTGCTGCTTTAGAAGATGCGATACAAAGAATGGGCTCAAGAGTGGGGACTGAATTAATGAGTGAAGAAGATTTGGTCATTGTCGCCGTACTGGGCGCAAAGTTGTTGTGGTGCAAATCGCCCTTGATTTCCAAAATTGCGTACGGCATGCGGCAAAATGAGGGCAGATTCTGACGCAATTTTTCTGCGCCACTATCATCCGCGCGTGGGGCAGTCTTTTTCAACAATATCGGGTGGTGTCCAAGCCATGTCGCCACCTGTGCATTTACATCAGTTTCGTCGGCTTATTCAATAACTTCCAGGCATGGCTTCGCATCTGTATTTGCCCTGGTGCACATTCCATTCAGACATGGAATGCTGAATGAATCCAGCGTTACGTATCTCAGTGAAACGTGCAGCAGGACAATATTGTGGATCGAGCTCCAGTGGTGCTTCGTTTCGAGGTCCTGATTCGGATCTCTTCACCACAACTTCAGTCATGAGCATCCGCCGGCCGGATTCTCAGATATTCGAAATTTGATAGTTGAGGTTGCCCTCCATCTGCTTCCGATCCCACAATAACCAGTAATCATGCAGCAAATGCACTCCATAAGTACAGTGATACAATATTGCTTGACTGAAAGATAGTCTTGTGAATAGTTGTAGCGAAAATTGCTGTGACAGGGCTGTGGTTTAACGCCCGCCATCGCCTAATAGAGATATTTTTGGGGTTTGATTGTATTATTTTGACAACCTTTGACTAGAAATATTTCGGGAAGTGGTGTATCTTAGAACGCTCTGTGGATCCTTGAGACTGCGATTGGTATTGTTTCTGTGAAGTTGTAAACCATCTATGATAAGATGAAAATTGATGCAGGGGGTTATGGGACTTGCTGTTGTACTTCTGCAGCCCCGGGGGGAAGCATGAAACCTGCGATGTAAACATAATTCTGTCCTCAGTCATTGTGGATTTTCAGGATTCAAAAAGCTTAGAAATACTATAATGAGATTGGTATCAACCTTCTTTCATCAGCACTTCAGTGAATGGAAGTATAACGTCTTTTAAGTTATTTATTGTGAATGACTTATGGAAATAAGTAAATCTCTTGCAAAAGTACACGTCAAGTAAGCAATGAGCAAGAGAGCTTCGATGGACACGCGGAGCGCAAGATAACCACCTTGCGGTGGCAGGCATACATATCAACGATGGAGGCTTCGCGGTCTAATTTGGACATGTTTTTCCCTTGTGATCACTGCCAATGCGGGCACTTCTGCTCCAACATCATCTGATTCTGTCCCAATTTATGTGAGCGTTATTCCATCATGGTGGCAAGGCGCAATTTACAGCTTCAACATTAAGCCGTGAACATCTGTTCACTATAGAACTATCGACACCAGAAACAAGCGTTGCCATCCGGTGGCCCTCAAACTGCAGCCCACACTGTGCTGGCACGCGTCTGCAGCAAATTTGCTGCAATTTTCAAATTTAATTTTGAAATTAGAATCGACGCAAGGGCCACAAGCGATTTCACATTCAATGAGCATTAGTCTACAAGTTGCTTCCTCGGGCAACGATGAATTTGGCTGCAGCCGAATTCCCACCAGCTGGCACATACCGATTGCACCAAAAAAAAATGCGTGAAAGAGCGTAGGCGCGCAGGTTCGAACGGCAAGCGCATGCACAAGCACAGTGCTGCACTGTTATTACGAGATATGAGAGATATGACACTGAGATTCGAAAGAATGGTTTTCAGCAGCGTGATCACAACATCTGAGACGTTGCTGCAACGTGGCTAGAAGATTCTGGATTGGCTTTGTTTCCTGTTTTCCGGCCGCGGCAGTGGCATGCCCCTTCGTGTAGTCGAGATTTCAGTGCTCATATGTCCTGCGCAACGTCAAGCTGCCCGTGCATCCGTCCATCTTGACCATCATTGCTAGACACAGCTTGCAGTCTGCGCACGCAGTCTGCCATAACAAAAGGACAAAAAAGCGAATTTCGAGGGTTCTTCTCGCCTTTCTATCTGGCGCTCTCCTGTCGAATCATTTCAGTACTGCTGTGGCATTGTCTCGGTGTGGTGCCTTAAGCCTGCATGTGGGTAAGAGAGCAAGAGGCGGAGGTGGGAGGAGGACAACGGGCTATTGACGCCTCGCTGATCATACTTCGAAGCAATGCTCTTACCATGAATTCCAGTTATTGAAGTTGCCATACAAGGCAGCAGCGTAAATGGGAAAGCCGTAGCACCTTGCAGGCGGTGACGGGTACAGAAATACCCTTTCAGTGTCTGGCCAATGACCACAGGTCATGGCTACTCTGTCCGTTTACAGAACTTCAAATGTGCCTGATATGGCCGCCGTATCTCCCGAACCTCAGTGCACTTCAGTGCATGTTTGTTACAACGACAAACACAATGCGGAAGTACTGGGAGATACACAAGCTAGTACACAAACAAGAATTTTAGGCGCATGTCCTGCGTCAGCATCAAACAAGGCAAAGCGTCGAGATCATACGGCCACATGTCCGAAAAAGCACCCGACCTGGGATTCCAATGGCGCCTCCCCACATTCCGAAGTCATCATCGTTCATGGGACTTCCATCCCCCTTCCTGGCAGCCGACGCACCGGGGCGTTCGAGGCCTGGGGCACCTTCCCCCCCCTGTTGCCTTACGTACTGCGGCCCCATCCTGCCCCCCGGCCACCCCCTCTATTCCGCCATAAAACAAAGCGCCCTGCCCATCCCCAGACCGTGCTGCACGGCCGGCGCGCCGGCTGCCCGCCAGCGTTCGAAAACGCGTGAGGGGGGCCCCACGGGCCCACAGGCGCCATGTCGGCAGCGGAGAGGGCCGCGCGGACGCTGCTCCAGCCCGGCACCAGTAAGCGCGGGGCGCCCATTTCCTGCCGATTGAACTTCTTGCCACCGCCGATGCCATGCCCGGCCTAACGTGCATCCCCGTGCCCCCATTGTGCCATCAGCCACCGCAGAGAAGCTCAAGGTGGTGGCGGAAATCCGCGACAGCGTGGAGCTGGTGCACACGTCGTATCCGGACTTCCTGTACGCGCTGCTCCAGGTGCTGGACACCACGCCGGCCCTGAGCGACGACGGGGAGGAGTACAAGCTGCGGAAGTCGACGATCGAGGTCCTGTACAGGCTGCCGCAGGCGCCGGCACTGCGCGAGCACGCGCCCAAGATGGCGGCCACGCTGATTTCGGTGCTGCACAACGACAGCCAGGAGAACGCGGTGGTGGCGCTCAAGGTGGTGGTGGACCTGCTGAGGACATTCAAGGTGGAGCTGGAGGAGGCAGCCGTGCAGCTGGTGGAGTGCTTCGTCAAGGTGGGGCCACAGCGATGCGGCCGCACCGTTGTGGCGACCCGGCAGAGGTCGATCAGCTCGCCTCGCCAGGCCCCCGGGGAGCGCACATCCGCGCCGAAAATTCCGCGCGGAATTCTGCGGCCCACCCCCGCCGGGCCCGTCGCCTCCCGGGTCGGTCGGGCGCACGCCGCAAGACCGCGCTGACTGCTGCATGCCTGCCTCCCCACGCAGCTGTACTCCGGCCTGGAGGACGCATTCGCCTTCTACTTCGGCACGTTCAGCAGCGAGAGCGTCACGTCGCAGTGGGACGGAGAGCAGACCCTAGACCAGCAGCCCGCGAAGCGGTCCTTCAGGCTGGTGGCAGAGTGCCCCATTTCAGGTGACGCCCGGGCCAGGCCCCCCCCTCCCACCTACCTACCCACTCACGCTTTTTCTCCCTTCACGGCGTCGCCGAACTCCCGTCCTCAGCGGGACTCGGTCACTCACAAGGGGTCCTCTGCTGCTTTTCCGCCAATCCATTGGGATCCGCTCGCCAATCTCATTCGCCGCGGCCCCACACAGGTTGCCATGAGTCCCGCTCCGGTTGGGGAGCCAGGGATTGATTCTGGGTCTGGTGTGGCCGCAGTGTTGCACCTGAGCCAGCTGTACGGCGACCGAATCAGGCATCACGTCCGGCCGCTGCTGAATCTGATGGTGCAGCTGCTGGGCAAGAAGATCCCAACGGAGGTGCCCCAGACCCTGGCGCAGGTGTACAGGGACATGAAGTTCGCGCAGGTGAAGACCATCGCCTTCATGGCGCACTACATCAGGCAGGCCGCAGTGCTGGTGCAGCCCTTCGAGGAGGCCATATGCGACGGGCTGGTGAACCTGCTGCACACCTGCCCTGACGTGGTGATCTGGAGGAAGGAGCTACTCATAGCCACCAGGGCTGTGCTGGCGACGGATTTCAAGAAGGGGATCAATGCAAGGTGGGGACCTGCCTGCTCGCCCTGCTGTGAGTTGCAGCAATGCAGCACCGCATGGTTGGGATGTGATGTAGTGAGTAGGGGTGGTGCATGGAGGGGCTCGCTAACTAACATGCCTCATGCACCATAGTTGCAGGCATCTTTACACCTATGTGATGGAAATGTGTACATCAACGGTCATAGGCAGAGTGTACAGTGCATGATGCACCAAGTGTGGGTTGTTTCCTTTGGAAAATGTTATCTAGCAGCCACCAGCGACCTACAATGGAAAGTGCTGGTGCAGCGTGAGTAGTTTGTTGCTTTGTCCGCTGGTCATCATATATTTCCTATTCCATGTCAATATGTTATTGCAGCCAAGGTGACAATGATCCCACTTTTATGTATCCTTGTGCTAAACTGGTTTCAAATCTGTCCTGAATCCGACTCGCAGGTTGGATGACCTGCGTGAAGAGGAGGCGCTTGTAGGAAGGTCCTGGGAGTGCTACGAAGCTTTACGGCACTATGGCTATGCCGTTTTTGCAGAGATTGCCCACCAAACGCGCAGAAATTTGAAAATATCGCAGTTATCTTGGGTGGTGCACCGGAGCTGTTGCATCATTAATGACGCGGCAAGACCACCGAGCTCGCACAGCACGGCCGTCAGACTGCTGGGAAACTTGGTTGAGGTCATCCACCAGAACCGGAATGACTCTGATACAGCAGTGCAGAACAAGAGCAGGGAGCTCCTAAGAAAGATCCTGGACTCATTCGTCATCAAACTGAACCACATTGGCCAATCTGGGCAGCTGGTGAGCTTTCTTTCCATTCTGCTGTCATGTTCGCACATCAGAAACATGGTCAATCTTGTGGCTGGCTTGAATATGTAACCCCTTGCAGCCCGCTTCACAGCCTGCAGCTATTGGGATGAATAAGTGCCAGCGCATTGATAAGAAGGTTATTTCAACTGTGCCAGCAGATTAGTTGCAACTTGATGTTTGAGTTCTGATGCATTTGATACCAGCTCTACATGAATGGCTTTCCATGGTTGTCAGGCTTGACTAATGCATTGCTCATGCATGGTGCACCTAATGTGTTGCGCATTGATTCCTCTTTGCTGAAGCCATCCTCAGTCTTGCTGTGCTGCATTTGCAGACGTCAGAGGTCCGCAACCTTCTTCAAAATATTTTCATTGGTTTGCGCACTGTTCTGTACAGCCTCACAGCATTCACACAGTCAGGCGCCCTCAACCAGGCGACAGTGTCCTCCACAAAGCCAACATTGCTGGAGGAGGAGATCAGGCTCGCTGTCAGGTGCGGGGTGGAATGGGACACGCATGGATGGCACTTTCCTGATGGGATGGCACACTTGACACTGTATGGACTTCGGAGATCGACAAGGGAACGTGATTGCCACTGTGCTGTCCTGCGCAGGAGTAAGCTCTTGGCTGGACATTTGCTGACAATGGCAGTACAGCAGAGAATTGTACTTGGGGATATCGGGGGTGGCCAGCTTGCTGCGTTTGGATTGCCATGCTCTGGCTGCCTGTGATTCTGGGCTGGTGATACAGAACTAGTGGCAGGGTTGAGGTCACCTGCCAAGCCATGCATTTGTCATAAGTCACCTGGTCATGGGTGAATAGTTTGTTGCGCCATTTTCATTTAGATCTTGGCATCGACTCGCCAGTCCGCGCATGTTGGGGTTGGCGATGTTCCTTCAGCAAAGCCTAGAGATTAAAAGCAACTGCTGTGCTGTTCATGCTGGCAGGATCATAAAGGGAGGCATACAGTGTCTTCGCCTGTGCAACAAGAATGGCGGCATAGCAAATACAGTGGATTTGTTCACCGAGGTGTTCCGACTAATGCATCCCAAAGATTTTGTGGAGCTCATGTCCTCTCGAATGGACTACCTGTTTGACAACTTGCTGGCCGAGCCGGAGCTCATGTCGTTTGTGGCGTTGCTGCTGGATAAGAAAGCTGATCAGGCAGTGGACAAGAAGCTTATAAGCATCCATTTCATGGAGATCCTGGGGTCCTATCTGGTGGAGCACAAACTCCACTGTCTTGCCAGACCGGAGTCCAAGGTACCCTCTGCAAGTGCTCGCATATTGGCCTATCTTGTCTTTGGTCTGCAATGGGAATGTTTTGGAATGACAGTCCAATCACACGTGGCACACTGCCTGTCCTGTCCTTGGAAAGATGGTTGAGTATAGCACCATGGATAGCAGCATAGCACCAGCAAAAGATGGTGTAACCTGTGCCTATTCGGGCACAAAGGTTCTGAAACACACATTGCTGATGGGGACCTTGTCTGTCGCTTTCAATCGATGTCGTTGTTGTCATGCTTTGGCGAATGTAATCAAGCTGAATGTTTGTCACAGCCGGTTCAACCACAACCCCCTTTGGCAATCGTGTGAGAATAGGTTCAAGAGGAGCCATTGCCCCAAAAACCAAACAGCTGACGACTTTGAACAATCGCAAATGTGAACCATGGGATATTTTGGTGTTAGAGTCTCAGGTTTATTTCTGTGCATCACAGGAAGCCCAACTTGTGCAGAAGATGTTCAAATTCCTCTTTCAGATGTTGGTGCACAAAGATGTGAGCCGCATGCTGGGAGATGCAGAAGGGAAGTCGTTCTCTTTTGTCTCCACCCTGACTAGTCTGGTGGAGAAGTGCCTTGCACTGGTGGAGGAAAAGCCAAATCCACTGGGATACCTTCAGCTGCTCCTATACCTCTTCAAGCTGTTGCACAAGTTCAAGTTATTGTTCCAGGTGATATGTGTGTAATGGCATTTGGCTATCTTATGTGCATGTTTCTGTAAATTGATTGAGCAGGGACATGGGGAACTCCCTGTTTGCCGCAAAGTTGCTGGTCCAATTCCAGATGTCGTCTATGCACTGAGCAAGTGTTCATGCATCGTGGTT
Source organism: Ostreobium quekettii (assembly GCA_905146915.1). Lineage (NCBI taxonomy): Eukaryota > Viridiplantae > Chlorophyta > Ulvophyceae > Bryopsidales > Ostreobiaceae > Ostreobium > Ostreobium quekettii. Next base: position 14,050 of record CAJHUC010000426.1, on the reverse strand, counting down.
CCCTCTGCTTTATTCCATGCAGCTTCTCATTTGTGGACATACAAGAGGATGATCAGCAGACCCCAAAGCGATGAAATCTGCAAATTGGGTTCGAAATTTGTTTCTGCGGAAGCAGCCTGCATCGCTGGCAAATGGCCTCGCTACAGTTAACACTGATGCCAAGGTTTGACAAGGTTTATTGTGGGTTGTTGCAGGAGCTTGTGCCATTGATGCAGCCAGCATTGACTCTTTTCTTGAGCTTGCTCGATGGTCCTGATGTGGGAGTGGCTAAAGATGTGCTGGTGGAGCTCTGCCTGTTGCTGCCGCTGGAACTTGAAAAGAAGTATCCAGTGCTGCCAAAGCTTATGAAACCGTTGGTAATGGCACTCAAGGCAGAGTCGACTCCCGGGAGACAGGTGAGAGAAGAGAATGACCATTTGCCAACCACAGGTGCAAACTGATTTGTGGCCTTTTTGATATTTTTGCAAGTCACCATATTCCAGCAATGCTCAAATTAAGCATGTCCACGATGATATGGATCAGGTGCAATTGTTTTGTGTTTGGAGATTTGCCTTTGTTAGAAGCTAACTACCATTGCAGACACCTGCTGTGCAGTGAGATGTCCATCGATTGGTCTGCACTGCCAATTTCTGACAATCCGACGGAACTGCTATTTACAATTTCATGTTGGCTCGTTTTCCAGGGGTTTGATGATATTGTGGCACTGGGCATTGCCACCATGGAAGAATGGGTGGATCGTTTGAACCCAGAATTCTTGGAACCAGCCATGGCAAGTGTTGTGGAGGACTTGAATCTTGCTCTCTGGTCCCACCTCAGGCCTTCTCCCTATCCTCTTGGGCTCAAGGTATGGAACTGAAGTCTCGAAGCAGGCAGGCAGCCCATTGCCTGTGCTGCAGGATTCCAAAGCCCAGCACCTGTGTTTGCAGACAAGCTACCACTGGGGTTTGAATCTGATAGTTTCATGACAGCATCTGTGTATTGTGCTGCTGGCTTGGGTTGTTGCACTTTGCCACCCCAGTTTGAATCCGCTTGTCAGCAAGCAATGCTCTGCACACTGCTGCTTTCATTCATCCTTGGGACATTGCTGCTCAGTGTAGCACTCTACTGTGGTTGGAGGTCTTGGTTATGTATTGTTTTGAGTGTCCTGTGCATCACCCTGCAGGTCCTCCAATTGCTTGGCAAGCTGGGAGGCCGCAATCGCCGCTTCCTAAAGGAACCCCTGCACCTGGAGTGCAAGGAAAATCCAGAACTTGGACTTCGATTCATCCTCACCTTTCAACCCGAACCCAAGTTCCTTGTGCCATTGGACAAGTGCATAGCATTGGCCAAGAAGGGCTTGTTCTCCGTGGCAGGGAATGGTTCAGGTGAAATGTCTGACATGGAATGATAGCAGAGATTTTTTGGTCTGCAAGCTGCAGCGGACCACACCACATTGCACCAGGGTTTTGCCAACCAACCTGTGTGAAGGCGGTCAATCAGGATTGGTGTCATTTGTGGAGGGATGGTTGTGCATGTGCAGATGCATATCCGATACAGATACACATCTGCTGGTCTTGAACCTGTTCAGTTTCCTGTAGATTCTTTGCAGTTGAGACATGGAAGGTCTGCTGTGACCGGGTCGTTGGCACTGCCAAGCAAAGTCTCTTCTGACTGTACCATGCACTTGGACATCTGCTGCTGTAATATTTTAGCACAAAAAGTATCAAGATGTCTGCATTCAATTTGATCATGGGTCTAGAACTCGAGTGCCAAGAATTGGTAGGCACAGCACTGGGTGTTGTGCACATCACTAGGTATTGTGCACAGCACAATGCTGTCACTCATGCCTGTTGTCAAAGGGATCCATTGCGCAGTGGCAGTGTTCTGGGTTTCTAATTGTTTCTTTGCTTTGAATGTGCACCTGAAAAATGTTGGCATTAACCCCTGACTGGATGTGATCCTCAAGTTCTTTATGTGCTTGTCACAGGCCAAAACGTTTCTTACTACCAGCAGCAGGCCTTGAAGTTCCTTATTGTTTGCCTTGCTTCCATGATGAACTTGCGCATTCAGCAGGATGGGCAGCCACTAAACGTGACAGTTGCTGGCTTAAAGAAGATGATCATGGAGGGGCCAGGCACATCACAGCAAGATGGGTCCCAGAGTAAGGTGAGATGCACGCCAAAGTACTCTGGGATGCCTGGCAGAGGATGGGGTTGAAACACATCACTGTCCTACCTCATCCTGCAAGAGAAAGGACAGTGATGGATGTGCGCTGCCAATCGTATCAAGTGTTGGCTCGTGCCAAGGTGAAAGCGGCCTGCCGAATTGGATGTCTTCTCGTCTCAGCTCACAGAACATGCTGGGCACGTGTGTTTAGTGAGTCAATAATTCATGCAGCAAGGAGCAGTGCTGTTAGTCGGCTCACTGGCAGCTGGTGACCTAGATCATTGCTACAATAGGGTAATGCCACCTTTTCCCCCTGCGAGACCTCTTCATTGTTGTGCCTTTGTGCCTTCAATCTCATTAATGTCTGGCAGTAACAAGTGGGCAGCTCCTCATCAATAGGTGCTCTGTCAAGTGACATCTTAAACCAACTGTCCCAAGAATGGGCGTTCTGCACGTTGTTGTTGGTTCAACCAGCGAACAGAAAGCTGGCGGGTGTTTGCCATGCTGGATAAGTAGAAAGGGACAGGGCCCAATGTTGGAAGACAGCTTTGTGCACAGATGGCGATTACGGGCCGTGTGGAGCAAGCAGTGCACACTTTCAATGCACCATTGTTCCCATTGTAGGGGCTTTGCAGTCATGAGCACTGGAATTATGCTATATTACCAGAATTTTGTCGCAGTAGATTCATGTGCGGCTTGATGGTTAATGACACCAGCAATCTACTAAACTGCTTGTTGTGACGAGTCGATATTGTGCTTTGCAATGTTGCACTGGTCAAATCCTTTGTACTCACTATACCTTCATAATGCTGTGCGGTTTCCAGGAAGAGCATGGAGCCAAAACCAAGTCGCAATTGGCAGCAGAGAGACAAGTACTTGTTACCCTGATCAGTACAGTCATTGGTGAGTCTTCTGGCAGTCTAGCAGGAAGATGTTCCTGGCTGTCAGACTCCACAGGGGTTCAACAACGAATTGCATTGTTTCCGGCTAATTTCTGGTGCATCTGCAGGACACTTGCAATGTGAATTCTCATTCCCTCTTGGCGGCGGGCTTTGTCTGCCACAAAAATATTGTCCATATCAAAGTAAAGGGCATGATGAAAGCACAACCTGGACATTGGGGTTGAATGGGGGTGGCCACTCTTCATTGTGTGGGTTCCCCTTCTTGGCTTCATCTTCCACAGGACGTGCTAGGGCTGTGCTCAGTGCCAGCATTAGGAGTCAGATTGCCATTCTTGGCCAGGGTGCCCATTCAACGGCCTTGGCTTTGAAAGGTGTTTTGCAAACCAGAGCATGGTTCGTTGTGGCCACCAGCTGCCCACATTGACTTCGATGATTTGGCATGCAAGGGTGGCTGCACCTGGATCTAGACTTGTGCTGCAGTGACCATGGATGGCAATTTTTGCGTCAGTCTTTGTGGGGAAATTGATTTCTGCATTGATTTCTTATTCCTCAATTGATTAGTTGATCATCAGCAGGGTATGTACTCCATACCCTCCCATCCAGCTAAAAGCACAACAGGTCAATGTTGAAGCTCATCCAAAGGCATCCATTTGGCTGGGAATGAGCTATTTGCTAGGGCGTCTTGTATGCCTGACCAACCAGAAGCAAACATTTCCAGCATGACGTCATGGCGACCCACCTGCTTCTTCGGGTCTCCCTTGTGCAGGCGCGATTGCCAATGAAGAGCTTCGAGATATTGCGGAGCCCTTTGCTGTCGGTGTCTGCCGCCATTTTGCCATGCTGTTTGCTGCCGGTGTCGGCACGCCATCCCCAGCCACAAGACCACTTCGGGGGGCTGAGAACAGCAGGTCAACCCATGGGCCAGGCACAAAAGACCTGGATGCAAGGCTCTTTCTGGACGCTCTGGTCGAGGTAGGCACCACTGTGTGTCATCACAATAGTTTGCTGTGTGTCATGACAATAGGTTGTGCACCAGCCCGTTTCCAATGTGTTGAACATCAATTCTTCATCCCAAACCAAACTGTACCAAACTACCAACTTACCGAATTGTATGAATGCTATCAATGGAGTCACTCATGAACCATCAGCACTAAGGACATGGTGCACTGGGATTGTGTTCAGTGCTGCTTTGCTGCTTCACTTTCCCCTTATAGTGTTCATTTGAAGCAGTTCAGGTGTGACATCTTACATATCAGAAGATTTGACAACGTACGAGTCCTTCGGCATTCCAATCCTATGTTCAAGTTCGCGTCATTCTGTATCAAGAATGTTGACTCGGTCAAAAAGACTACAATGCAATGATAGGAGGTGTTAGATACCTGTGCAGATTGGCATTTCACTAAAGCATTCATTGTGCAATGGTGTCTTCCTCATGTTGAGAAAGTGTGAGGGTTCTGTGGTTCTTGCCAAAGGCCATTACTGAGCTGTGGCTTTTTGTCTGTCAATCATTGACCTGGTTGCTAGCCTAGCCAAAAATAGCATTGAGAAGCCTGTGAGGCCTGGTGAATAGCAGTCATTCCACATACCTTCCAGAGCTTGCATCTTACCCAGAAATTGATTTAAATTTCCTGCGATGGATGGGCACCGACCATTCTTGCCATTCTCTCGTTACTTGTTAGTTTCTGCTGCAAAAATTATGGTTTATGCCCAGGTGCTGTCAGATGCAAACCCAAGGATTGCTAGGACAGGGGAAATCGCCCTCGCAAAGTTTTTGAAGATCTTGCTTCAGCTGCATCGAGCAAAGCACAAGCTTTCACCTGGGGAAGATGGTGTGTTGAGTGCCTTGGAGAAGGGTGCCCTGGAGGACTCGCAGTCTTCGAGTACACACTCCAGGGTAAGGCAGGTGAAGCGCCCAGCATCGCTTGATTGTTGGAAGCCCTTTGACAGATGAATTCGATTTGTGGCACGAGAGGTTTGTAGAGTGTATGGATGGAATTTTGTATTTACAGGCAATGCACTCAGTACCTCATGTCTATTGTGGTTTCGATTGATGTGTTTGCATTGACAGTTGCATGCTTGTTGTGTATGCATCTAAGCTGTGGCAAAGTAAATTGGTGGCAACGTGTCATCACCTATTCATATGCTGCCTGTGAACCCACTTGCCCAATTGCATTGCCACATCAGTTACTCATTTCCCAGGCAGCCCAGCTGCCCCTTCAACAGGATTGCAGGCCGTGATGCCTTACTGTTGAAGAGGGTCACACTCTTTTGATATTGTCACAACTTGACATCAATGTACACACTGTGCAGTTCGTTCCCATCGCCAAAGACCTCAACTTGCCACTGGTGCTGGACGACCTGCTGCCACGCATAATCCACTGCTGCTATGGTGACGAGTGGCCACAGAGGATCGGAGGTATCCTTGGGGTCCGAGCAATCATCGCCGAGTTGCCCCCGGTGTACATCCTCTGTTGCGGCTCGCAGCTTGTCCATGCACTGTTGAACGTGTTGCGCTGCCTTCCGGGGTTTGCTGTTGCACAGAAGAACATCATCAAAGAGACTTTGTCGCACCTCATACAGAGGACTCTGGGACTGGAACAGGTGGGTGGACGCACCATCAAGGTTGCTTGGCACAAGGATGGGTTTGTGCGCTTTGAAGTCTGCTCTGTAGTTGTCAAAGCACAACACAGCGATAGCCTTGTGCAAGTCATGCATTCATCAATAGCCTAGGTTTGAGTCGCTATTTTGGCACTGTGCATGTTGGATGCTGTTGTGCATGTCTTCCTCCTCTTGCTTTTTCAGCTAGCATCGGGCGCATGGCCAGAAGGAGCTTTGTTGTGGCAATGACAGCCGGAATGGAGTACGCCAGAGGGCGAATGGAGGTTCATCCTCGTTAGCCGGGTGGCGCCGAACGTGCAACCTGTCAGCTTTTGCTGTTTGGCCTGTTTCTCCTTTCAGCGTCAACATCTTGCAGCCCTTAGTGTCCAGCTCGCAGCCTACATCCCATTTACTGCATTGTTTGCAACTTTGAATGCGACTGAGGAGCAATGTGCTCTCTGTCATGATGTGAAGGAGTCTGGACAAGCCGCGGACGCACAGAGGCTGTGTGAATACAAGCCTGTGAAGGACATGATATCAACCCTTGCGAGCTTGACTCTGTCCAAGGACACCATCCAACTGGTGCGTTGTCAGGCACAGGTGTGCATCGAGCAGGTGGCAGGTGCGCTGGGCAGGAGCATCCCTGAGCTGCTGGACTCGTCTGTAAGGCATGTGAAGATGGCCCTGGATGAGTGGAGACACACATACAACAAGGCACGCCATCAGAGATATCTGGTAGGTCAAAGCGCTCCTGCAACTGCTTCGAAATTGACAGCGATATTGCCTACAATCCTTGATCATAATTGTAAGTGAGGTCCTTGCAGGCAGCTGGAGTCGTGGCAGTGTTTGGCAGTGTCTGGCTGCCTTCAACTGACAAGGAAGTTTTTGAGGTGGAGATGCCTCTTTTCTGAGCCAGCCTGTAAATGAAGAGCTAGACTCAGTGCCACTCATATACAAGGGTTGCAGGCATGTGTGTTGTGAATGCGCCTCTGTTGCTGTTGCCTGGAAGGTTGCCACAACAATACAATGTGCTTGTATGTGGAGTAGCAGCTAAAGAGCTTTTGCTGCTCCATAAGCCAGTAGATCCTTGTGGTGTTTATTGGGTGGCTCTACGCTGTGCTTTTGTTAATCACACTTCTGCGATTTGGATCTGTGTGTAGAGCAGCTGCCCACTGCAGAAGAGAATTCATTGTAGCACTCCAGTCATGCTTTGATGTGCTAATTGGGCTGATCTGTTGGTAATTGTCTCTGGGTATGTGTGTGGCACTGGTCCACTTGTATTGCATACTGTCCCTTCTAAACTTGGACGTTCTATACCAGGGAGCCCGACCCTGATCTTTTGTGCCTCTTTTGCAGCACATGGATGGGTTGTCAAGGTTGTTGGCTTTTGCCATCAACCTCCGCCTGCCTTCCCTGGCAGCTGCAGACATCCTAAAGGACATTATTGACTACACTCAATCTGTGGTGATGTGTGAAATGGGCGATGAGCAGAATTGGCAGAAGTACGGTATCAGGCATCCAGGAAATCAGATAAAGGAGTCATCAGTGGGCTTGCTGGTGGCTGTGACAGACTGGGAGGCTTTCATTGGCCACACAGATGTGCCACCCAAACTCCCTGAACGCATCCTAAACCTGTTCTTCGCGAACCTCATTCTGCCCAGTGACAACCTGAGAAAGGTGAGGCTCACCAGCAGCTGTTTCTTGCCCTTGCCCCTCCACCGGCACACACTGAGAGCTAGGAAATGGCACTTGACCATGTGTTTGACTGCAATCGCTGCAAAACAACTGTTTGTACCATTTGATTATGTAACATTATGGAACTATACTCTTTGAAATTGTACCGCTCAGGCTGTAGGGCGATTCAGGGTGCAAGATATGCCGCCTGCAAGGGCCGTCAGCACCTCAGCTTATTCAATTCAAGCTGTCGTATTGTTTGAGGGTGGTTTCTGTGGCCTTGCAGCTGTCGAAAAAGGGTTTGGGAAACATGATGCGGCATGGGCCAATCGCTCACAAGGAACTGCAAGCATGTTTGAAGCCCATCTTGTCTCGCATAAATCAGTACACAAACCTGGACCTCCAGCTGCTGAGGGGTGCAGCTGACGCATTGGAGCTCCTCTCCGACTGGTTCAACAAGGCGCTGGGAGAGAAGCTCCTGGACCACCTGCGGAAGTGGCTGGATCCAGACAGCTTGATGAGCACTCAGAGGGCGTGGCAGCCAGGTCGGATTGAATGTTCCTTTGTACATTGTTTGATTTCCATCAAAGTAGTGCTATTGTGCCTGCCTGACTCCGTCAATCCCCAGTGGTGCATCCCCATTGCTGCTCTTTTTGAGGCTAGCTGACCTGGCTTTGAGTTTCAAGCCTAGTTTGAAGGAATCCAGTCCTTCTTGTGTATATATCTCTGTGTGTGTGTGTGGCATTGCAGAGCCTTGAGAAACTGTAGCTCAGGAAGGGTGCCCAGTGTGTGGCATATTTTCCTTGCTGTTGAAGAAAACCTCTCACAAATGCAGCTCTTAGAATATGACTGTCCTGGCATTTGCAGAGGACGACCCCAAGATTGCGGCAGCCCTGCTGGAGCTGTTCCATCTGCTCCCAAGCTCTGCCAGCAGCTTTCTGGAGACACAAAAGACTGGCACCGACCGCATTGGGCTTGTCGTGCTGACCATAGAGCTAGAGGGTCGGCTGGGCAGGATGCAGGGGACTGGCCCCATCCCACGCGTACTGTGGTCGCCATACCGGGGCCCCCTCACCAAATTTTTGGTCAAGTATGCAAAGGCCTCCATCAACTACTTCCTGTCCCCAACACGGATGCAGAACAGCAGCTATTTCCTGCGTTTCATAGACATAATCAAGTCCGAAGTTGGGCAGCCGCTGTTGGAGGAAGTGCTGAGGTCTGGAGACAAACTTGTTTCAGTGCTGAGGGGTGAACCCCTTTCGGATCCTCATGGCGGAGTCAGCTCTATGCCATCTGGTGAGCTCTGTCATTGTTGGGGTATTGTGCACCCATCCCCTGCCTGGGTCATGGACAGCCTAGGCTGCCAAAGGCTGTTGACTATGCATGCCCAAGTTGCCTTATTGTCTACAGCAGAGTCCTGCTGGGGCCTACGCATCTTTGCTATGTGTTGATCAGTTGGTTGGCAATGACAAGAAAAAATAGTGGAAAAAGGGTCTGATGTCCACGGCGTTGTGCCAGCGCAACGATGATGCAATTCAACACATGTACCATCAATTATCTCAAGATGCATGAACGTCTTGTGGCAGAACGCACTTGACAGTCTATGCTGGGCTTGCATTGCTGCGAGTTTCGCCAGACTCCTTCTACCCTGTGCTTCATCTGCATGGATTACATTGCCCTCATGAGCAGATTCTTTCAGAAGATATAGGGTGCACCAGATGGCAGCTGGTATTTCCTAGTCAGTAGCTGGACTCCCTTCCACAGCACTGCTGCAGTGTGTGCCAGACCACTGGTCAATCAATACTCTGTTTCCTTGAAGTTTCACCATCGAAGTCTAAGTCTGGGAAGTGCTCGGGGTGTATCTAGTATGAGGCAAAGTTAGCTACCCTCTCGTCCTTGTTTCACATGGTTTGTGGGTAGTTGCGGCAAGCCATGTCACAGTTGCATGAAGTTCTTATCATTGGCTAATTGCCAATGCATTTGCACCTTGCCTTGTGCCGAATTGCTGTTCAACTCTGACAGACATATTTCTTCGCATCAAGGTGCAGCAGCCAATGGCAGAGTGCCCCCAATGGCGTCGGTGCATTCCCTGCACCTGCTTCGCACGCTAGTGAAGCAGAGGCCAAATTGGCTTGCTGGCCAGGAAGCCCTCTTCAAGCAGCTGAAGGAGATGTGGCAGTCGCCGCTACGGCTTGAGCGGATGGAGCGCGAAGAGGACATGAACCGCATAGAGGCCATGGAAAGCAAGGTGATAGCCAAGTGTCTGCTGAACTACATCAGTCACCACCACGACGAGGTGGCTACCCTGGTGGACATCCTCACAATCTTCACGGTGAGAGGGGGAAGTTTCCTGTTGTGTGTTTGGGAGCAGTAACTTGATATGCAATCAGAAGCAGATGACTTCATACGATAGAACAGTCAGACAATGATTGGATGAAACAGGGCATCAGGGCAACTCGAGTTTTGCATTTTCCGCGTGCTGGGAATGCTGTTTTGTTTGGCTCTTGTCTCACTGAATGATACAATGCAGAGGAGCGTCATGTTGCTGTCCAACATGTTGTTCACCCCTTGGTAAGTTGTTATCAGAAGGTGTCTTTCCATCTGTAGCCGCTTGATACCGCCCATCGTATGCTTGGAAGAACCTGTGGCTGAATGCATGAACTTGGGTCCGCAACTGCTTGGTTGTTGAGCGGAACACCGCATGCGGTGTCTGGCCCCACGTTGTTCATCAAGTCTGCACACATCAGCTGGCTGAGTACGTGACGCCAGCCATAAACAGATTTAGCCGCAGTGCAATGAAGTGCTGACGTTGGGCAGATAACGGGGCTTGAGTTGCTTCTTTTCTCCTTGGAACCGGAAACCCCCAACATTTCAACACCTTCTGCTGTACCAGAAGCCAGGAATTGCCAGGGAACACGGAAATGTAGAACCTGGATTGTGTGCTCAAATGAGGAGTACCATTCATAGACATGCAAAGGAAAGCAGCCATCGGCGCACCACGTTTGGGACGGCTGGGAATCTTCAGAGCTCATTTCCACCTTCTTTTCTGGTCACCGCAGGTAAAAACAAGCGTGGACTTCAGTTTCCTAGAGACGTTCTGTTCTCGCGTCGTCGCAGAAGAATACACAGCAGCGGAAAGGCAGGCCGTGCTGACGTATGTCATACAAGAGTTTGCGTCTGGTCGGCTTGCGGCTGGCCTTGCTGTGTACACAATGCGTGTGCTGTTCCGTCCCATATTAGCAAAGGCGATTGAGAAGGGTGAGGGTGACGGGGTGCTGACGGCTGCGATGGTGAAAGACTTTGTGAACGAGATGAAAGGGAAAGAGAACGAGATGAAGACACAGGACCGAGGTGATCCATGGCCCCGAGTGATTGAGTTCTGCTTTGATCATTTATTTAACATCTGTGAAACTCATTTGTATTTAACTTATATTTATATTAAATCCATATCCGTATTTAAATTTAGATCTGTATTTGTATTTGTATTTGTATTTGTATTTGTATTTGTATTTGTATTTGTATTTGTATTTGTATTTGTATTTGTATTTGTATTTGTATTTGTATGACATTTACATGTATATTGATATTTATGTCTCTCTCTCTCTATATATGTTTATGTTTATATTTACATTTATGTTTGCGTCTATTCGCTGCTTTATTGTTTCTTGCTTTTGTCCCATGTACTTATATACTTCCTCCATGCCAAATTCAATGAAACAGTTTGTTTGGGAGGCCATATTTTCGCCACACACTTACTATTTTTTTTTGAAAACTCGGCTAGAGAACTACCAACGAATCTATTATATGCTCGCAAATTTTTGTACAAAACGGATGAGTATTGGTCAAATGGTTGTACTTTGAACCCAAAGGATTTTTCCGAAAGCCCAAATTTTGGCTGGGGATGGCCTGGGAGGGACTGAGTTCTGGACTGGAGTAGCGCAGGTTCGATGCCGAATGCAGTGTACTGAGTAATCGCACTAAGTAATCGTTCCCTCTGACTTTTGGCAGCAACTACTACATGTATAGTAGGTGCTGTGGTTGCATTTTCAAGAAAAACAAACGAGCACTTGATACAGATTCAGCCTCCCAAGAATCTGTCTCATTTAATTTGAGACGGAAGAAGCATGAGTTACTCAGTCCTGTACTGAAAGAAATAAGGGAAACACTGCCCTCGCACTCGCATTGCGCGATACCCAGAACCGTTGTTGCTTTTGAATTGCGTTGGCTGAGGAGCTTGTAATTGAATTTGTGAATGGTGAAGGCCATTTATGTTTCAGCTGAGGAAGTGATACAGCAAATACGTTTCCCGCTGGTGGTATAGGTGATTGTAGACAGGCAGTCTTTGTGGCCAACATTGAGGGCAGGCAATTCCCCACTGCATTGCTGCATCTGTGCCCGCTGCCTGTCAAGAGAGCGCCTGGCTGTAAAAAGTTGCCAACAGGCTTGAACAACAGAATGCTTTGCTTCTGTCAGTTTTCATAACGATTGTGACGTGAGCAACGGACTGATCTTGCTTGTGCATTGTAGCAGACGTGAGCCTTGAAGTCGAGCTGCTTGGGGCCGCGAAGCAGATCTTGACTGGCATGCCGCGTTTGCTGGATGATCACCATCGCAAAGAGCTTCTCAAATATGCATGGAATTTCTTGAAGTCGGAAAACCTGGACTGCAAGAGCCATGCTTTCTTGTTGGTAGCTCACATCCTGAGCTCATGCCAATTCACTGACATGATCTTCCTCCAGGTGAAGTTCTCTTGAATCTGTTTAGAATTTGGGTGACAGCAAAGCTTGAGCGTGAGGGCGACTTGCGATGTGTCAATGGCTTGAACAACATGCATATCCACTCGCCCCATCTACCCATTAGAGAAAGATGGGATGCTTGCTAAAACTGCTGCCTTTGAACAGTGGCGCTGTGCAACTGGTGAAGAGCTGGTCTTAGTGAAATGTCTGCTGCAGCAGCTGGCTCCTGGCGTCCTCTGGATTTCGGCCCATAGAAACTGTGGCTAGAATACTGAGAGCACCTTGATCAGTGGGTGGTATTCAACCAGCAATGCTGAGCAGGAACGATTCTCATTGGCTGTTGTGTCTCCTTACTATGGCGGCATTTGCGGAATAGCACCAATGCCACTGCTAACCTGCGTGCTCCATAACGATGGGTGCTATTGGCGAGGAAAATTTGGCTGAATAGCGTCGGGGCTGTTCCAAGACACCACTGCAAGGTTCTGTACGAATAGCGCCATGTGCTATTCTGGGGTGCTATTTGGCCATGAACAGTTGTATTTTGGGTGCAGACAGCACTGCTTGGGGCCGATTGTCGTTGGGGTTGCTATTGCTCCTCCAACCACTATGAATGGATTTTGACATGCGATGCTATTGTCATGACAGATGGCACTGCTGGGACACTTTCATCCACCGATAAAGATGCTTTGACAGTCTGTCTCTGGACAGGTTGCAACAGAATCGTCCCTGGGATCAGCCACTTATGAATTCTTTGTGGCACAATGTTATCCTTGTATTCTATGTGACTCAAATACCAACCCTGACTGCAGCAAATGGCAGAACATTGGGAAATGCTCAAAGCATGTTTTCCTGACATGGGCAGGGGTGCTCAATTTGTTAATTGCCTCTGTGATGGCCACTGGTTTGCAGTAGTTGCTGGTGTTGACATGCAGCTGTCCTGTGCTGTTTCAGGTGTTTGTGAACCTCTTGAAGTCTGATTTCACAGAATCCAAGAAGCACCTGGTGCGCGAGGCACTGGACGTGCTTGTGCCTGCGCTGGTGGAGCGCTTCCAGGGTCAGGTAACGAGATTGTCAAGGATTCTTGATACAAACGTTTCCAAATTTATTCTCAGAATTGCAGCAGCCAGGTTTGGTGAATTAGGAGCACTTGTTCTATCTGTTACTTGGAACGTGCTGGTCAAACATGTTCCTGGCCGGAACCTGAAGGTCCAGTTGTGTCAAGACACTGACTTCTAAGCAATTGGGAGTGCGGTGGGATGTGCACAGTGTCTGTGGACCTTTGTGAGCATCCTACACCCAACATTCACAGTGCTGTTCTTGAACTTCATGTATTTGAGGGTCTCAATTCTGCCGCGCTCATGTTTGCAATCAATCCATAAGACCATGCTTCTACAACTCAAGTGCCAGTTATAATGCAGAGAAAGCAGGGCTTGCAAGTCATGCAATGCAGCTGTTGGTGCTCTTGTGCCGCTTTGCTTCTTGTACTGTTGCAGCTCCCATTCCCATTATTGCTGTGAAAGTTTGCCACAACATTTGTGCATCTTCCCGTCTGTGTGCCTACACATATATGCTTCCAGCTGTTCACGTATTTTGCATCCATGCAGACAATTTCACTGAATCATGGGTGCACCCACAACAGCGCATGGTGGAAGACCTGTGGCATGGCATCCTTACACACTCTTCCAACTATCAGTTGCATAGGGCTGTGGCACTGGGCTGACATTCCAGTGCTTGTGCAATAACTAGGAAGATCAAGACTTCCCCATCTGGATACGCTATGCCCACAAGCACATGCTTGCCGAAGGCCACAAACTGAACCTCCTTGTGAACCTCTGGCAAATGGTCGTGCGGCACCCGGACCTGTTCTACAAGTTCCGAGCCCAGTTCATAGGCCAAATGGTGCAGACTTTGAGCAGGCTGCGCCTACCCTACAATGCCAGCACAGAGAACAGGAAAATGGCCATCGACATGGCGCGAGTGATAGTGGAGTGGGAG